>OMLM01003614.1:4208-18516 GCA_900302695.1 Helostoma temminkii
TGCAATCGATAGCAGCAACACGTCTGGGTACCAACAAGGAAGAGCTGGAAGAATGTTTTGCAACTAATTGGGTTAAATGGCAGGTTAACACGTCGGTAACATGATCAGAGCATCTCAGAAGTAGAAGATGGGCAGAGGTTCACCAATCTGTGAAACTATTTCAGAATAATGTTCCTCAATGTAAAATTGCAAAGACTTCATCATCTACAGAACATGATACCAACAAAACAAACAACAAAACATTTAAAGAAGAAGCCATATATGAACATGATCCAGAAACGCTTTGTTCTCTGGGCCAATTGGGTCATTTAAAATTGTCTGTAGCAAAGTGGAAAACTGTTCTGCTGTTCTGTTCAGATGAACTGGAATTTTTTGGAAGCCATGGACACTGCTTCCTCCAGACTAAAGAACAGGGGGACCCACCGGATTGTTACCAGCACTCAGTTCTAAAGCCTGAATCTCTGATAGAATTGGCAGCTTGCCCATCTGGAAAGGAACCATAAAATCCTTGCATATTTCAGATCATTGCACTTTGTTTCTTTTTATGTAGACCTCACAAAGCCTCTCAACTTCTTTGGAATTGGGATTGTATAAATATGTATGTAGATTTAATGAAGCTTTGATGCAAACAATCGGAATTGAAGACTTTTAGTAATTGAGTTAGCCTGGAAGGATTGAGTAAGACAAATGAGGAGACTGACCTGTAGCGTAAGACAGGTCATATTGTCCTGAGAGCAAGGGATATCCCAGGTGGTGGTGAGAGGGCATGATGCGCTGTGACGGTGATGAGCGCGGCCGGTCCACATCTCTTTCTCTTTCCCTCTCACGCTCTCTTTCCCGATCTCTGTCTCCAACAGTTCCTCTATCCTGCTCTCTCTCCCTGTCATGGGGTGGCTTGTCACCTACTGTGGGGGATTTGCTCTTGTATTGACTGGCGTGCTGATGCAGGATTTCCAGGGCTTTGGAGTCCGCTGCTGTTTTGGTGACAGTAGGGCTAGCACGAGATTTGTCACTGCCTTCATCACCTCCAGCTATTTTACTGCCATATGGAGAAAAAGGATAACCTCCGGGCAGGTAAGAACCTAAAGGCGATAAAGAAAATAAATGTTTCAAATTTAAAAATTTTGGCTTTCATATGATATAAATATGAGTACTGGTGATTGATTATTCTTCATTACCGCACAATCAAGCTTAATTGGCAACACAGTTAGGTCACTTATCAGTACGTTTTGATTTGTGGACAAAATGTCACAATGTTTGCTTAACAGGGCTAGATCCAACTGCAAAATGTGCCATGTTCATTTCATTTGCAAAGAAAAGCAGCTTAAGATTTTAATCTCATGCCCACAAGGTAGTTCTAAGTAAGGTATTAATAGTGTAGTTTCTGTGTCAGTTGGTAAATCACTGGCTGTTGGTGAGATAAAGTGAGATAAAGACTCCAGATACCAGATTCCACTACTCTTAGCAGTATTTTTAAAAAAGCATTTGCCTACCTTAAATGTTTGTAAAATATAAACAACATATACAAGGGCAGGATACCTGAATTTTCTTTCACTATGTGTAAATTCCAACATGTAATAATGCACTGGAACATAGGTCAAACAAAGTCAATGTCTGATTAGTTGCAACAAGCTCTATCAAATGATCTGCTTTAATAACCAGCTAACATTGCTGCTTAGCAAAGTTGTTGCAAATTGCAGAGAAAGAAAATTCCTGAATGACACAAACACAAACTGATGAGATCTTGCTGACACTACAGTAATGATAATTAATAATACAAAGATGCACTGATCCAAAAAAACCATGCTGACTATGTTGCATTTACCTGAAGTGTGAAATAGGAAACGTCACTGTATACGACTCAAAACATAGACAGGGTCAAGAGCTTAATCCCCAATGTAAATACATGTTCACGTTAATCTAGCATGTTCTTGTCCAAAAGAAACCACAAGAACCACTAGTGACTTGCAACAATTGCTCAAAGAAGCTTGAGAATGTCACCAGGGCAAACACATAACAGGATCACAAAATTATCTAAGAAAACTGTATTTTATTTATCACTATATTACCTGGGTAATTTTGCATCATGACTGAGGGCATACCCCTGTATCCAGGGTGGTTGGGGTCATAACCTTGTCCATAAGGGTAACCATGCATGTAGGGCATGTAGCCTTGGTGCTGCGCTAGTGGTGACGAAAACTGCATGTGAGGATTGGAACGAGAATCCTTCATAGCCCGGTGATCCTCAGAAGTGATTCTGGGATCACTGCCCTCTTTGCCATCCTCTTTGACCCCAGTGTCCTTGGCCCTGGGCCTGTCATCTTTTAATTTGCGATCTCGCTCCCGTTCTCTGTCCCTTTCATCTTTCCATCGAGGTTGTTGTTGCTGGTGTTCATCTTCTGCTTGGGGTTTTTGACTCTCGGAGTACTGTGCAAGTCAAGAAAGAATTGTGCAAGTCAGTACGAATCACAGCAGTTACAAATCGAAGTTACTCAAGCACATATTCAAGCACTATTATACTACATTGAAATTTACCTGTCTGTACCACATGGCCTGCTCCACCCCTCCCTGACCTCTGGACTCTAGTGCTTGCTTGGAGTCTTCCTTTCCATGGTGTTCAGTCAGCTTCATCTTTAGCCCCTCAGCTTGCTGGGACTTTGAGTCCTCTCCTTTTATGTTTCCCATGGATTTGGATGAAGGCTCAGGGGGTGAGTCCCGGGATTTACTTGGGGGTTGCGATGTCTTTCCAAGGTCTGACTGACTTGGGGCTTTGGAGAGGCTTGGTGGCATTGGACTCTTCTGTTTCCATTCTTCCTTCATGGAAGCTTCTCGTTCTTTTATGGCTACATCAGACTTCTTCTCAGCAACACGGTGCTGTTCAGCCATCTGTCGCTGACGCTCCTCATACTGTTGCCGGTAGGCTGGGTTGGTGTTCATCAAGTGGTTATGGTAGGCTTGATCAGGATGGTATGCATATGGGGGGACATAAGCATACTGGTTGTAATAAAGAGGTTGCATGTACATGTTGGACCGCTGTTGGATGACTGAGGGTTGCTGTTGCTGTTGGCCAGGAACACTGTCAGGTTTGCGATCTTCATGAACCTCAACCTTTGCCTTCTCTTCACTTTGGTCCTGATCATCATCCCTTTTGATCTTAATCTGACCTTCAGCCACTGGTGTGCCTGGATTGGGCCCACCAGGACTGGGGTTTACATAACTGGGTGAATAATATGCTTCATAGCCGGCATAGTATGGGGAATCTTTGTTGGGTGTCTGGTTTGGAAAAAGTGCTTTTTTGACACTTTCCCTGATGGCTTGGTCCTCTGTCCTTACCTTGACACCCTCTAGTTTTCCTTCACCATCCTCGCCAGCATCTGAAATGTCTGAGTATGCTGGGCTATTAGTTTTGACTGAAGAATTGTCAGCACCATTCTGGTTCACCATGTGTAGAGGTGTTAGAGGCTGTGGCATCCCACTGCCATCTATCCGACTAGCTACACCAATTGATGGGCTAGGAGCATTGTCAGAGAAGCTGTATATCTTGTCAGCCTCTGCCTTGATACTAGCCAAGCGACTCTGATGAGGATCAGAGGAACCATTGAGGAGTCCTTCCCCCTTATTTCCTTGATCACAAGGTTCAGAGTAAGAAAGCTTTCCTTCCTCCAATTTTCCTACCTTTCCCGGAGGCTTTGGGCTGTCAGCTTCCTTTCCGCCATCCTTTTTCTTTTTATCTTTCTTCTTCTTGTCTTTAGAACTACTTGAGGCAGGATCTCCAATGGTAGGGGGTTTAGGTTGTGTGCCTTTCATTTGGGGACTCTTGGGGATACCTTGTATCATTGGGGTAAGCCCTGGAGAAGAATTTGGGTTGCCAGGAGGAAAAGAGTACATCTGCTGGGATGCTGCAGAGCCAGGACCAATTGGCCGTGGTGACTTCATGTTTTTCTGAGACATTTTGTCAGCTTTTGTGCCAGTGCTAGCCTTTTTTGACTTATCCGATCCTCTCTTATCATCCATACCATCATTGCTGGTCTCATCAGTAAGACATGGCCCATCTTCACACCCATCCATTGGTGTAACTCCTGTTTCTGCATCTGTTTCAGCAATTTTCTTTCTACTCTGTTTTGAACCAAATTTGCCAGGAGATGGGGAAGGACTCTGTGCATCAAAGTTCCTGCCTTTTGGAGTAACTGAACGTGCTGGAGACAAGCATCCCTTTTGAGAGATAGACGCTCCATTACAGTTCCCTGGTTCAGGATGGAGGTTTGAGTCCTCACCATATTCACTGTCCCCATCTAAGTCCAGCTTTATGTCATCATCATTGTGGGCACGGGCTTGGTGGTACTTAAGACCATTGATGTGCTTGTACTTCTTGTTGCAGTTAGGGTGTGGGCAGTCAATTAGAACTGGGGAGGGGCAGCTGCGATCAAGTGGAGGTGGAAGTGGCTCAGTTTTAATAGCAGGGAGAGGCAGACCTGTTGGTCCCACCCCTCCACTGTTGGAGTTTGTCCGCATACGTTTGCTGCCTTTGGTGTCTTCTGAGCTGGAATTGGGTTCCATGTCCGAGGCTGGTTTGGTCTTGCGTTTCCCAGCTGATGAGGGACTGGCCTTGATGTCTTCTGTGTTACTGTTAGGTGGTGTGCGGCGCTCTGATGGTGTCTGGCTGCCCCTCCGCCCTTTGCTGTTAGAGGCAGCTCGTGTCTTGTTTGTGGTGGTGCCCTTGTTGTCTGATGAGTTGCTGTTCTCGTTGATAGGGGTGTTGCTATTCGGTCTCATTCGCTTACCTCGGCCACGGCCATTCCTCATCTCCAAATCACTTGTAGGGGATTCACAAAACCTGTAGTAGTGTTGAAAGTTACATATGGGAATTAGCGCATTCATAGTAGTATTAGTGGGCGATTTCACACAAAACTCATTCACACTTTAATTTAAATACCAAAATAATACAATAGAAATTCAGCTACTCATTAATTTTGTTATCAACATTGCTTTGGGACTGAATATTGTAATACCAATAAAAACCATTCACCTTCTTGGGCATTTTTATTTTACTATATGCAAATTCTACTATAAAGAATTCTACTTTGCTGTCACATACAAATCATCATAATTTATGCAGTAAACTGTTTAAATGTAATCAAAGCTCACTGCTATTCTGCAAAGAAACAGAGTTAAGGTTTTCCCAAATGTAAATCTGTATAAAGGACTTGATGCTTTTGAAGACATTATTATTATAGACAATATAGACATTATTGTTTGCCTATATTCAAGATTCAAGTAACAGATTTTTTTTAGGCTACCTCTGTTTTGACCATACCCTTTCCTGTTTATTTGTTCTACAGGAAGTGTGATCATATTTTTACTGAAATAACATACTACAGTTACACAAATTGTCATAAGAAAGGTCATACAAGTAAAAATAATAATGACAAAAGGAGCTTTTAGTTGTTTTGAAACAACACAATATAGACAATGGCAATTATATCAAAATATGTACACTGTTGTTGTATTTATGTCATCCACAACATACCAATCTGGTATTTTGTGAAGCATAACTAAATTAAAGTAAGTAAGCATTCTAAACAAAGCAATGCCTTATCAAATAAAAAATAAGTAAACATCATTTGAAAAGACAACAGTGAACATTCTAGCTGCTATGTAATCAAAATGTAGTCATTCAAACACTTAAAATACCAGTGTGGCCATCTTTCCACACAACAGTAATGTAATTATCTTTTTGTACAGCAGCGAAGGTTAGCAATCTGTGACAAAGAGACACTGTGTTGGCATGACTCACAGCTTCCTCTACAAGTCTCTCCAAACAATTTCAGCCCCAGCAGGGGATGTGAATACATCCGTAGCCTGACAGTGGTGGTGGAATTTAGACTCATTACAAGACCAAGTTATATTCAGGCAGTTGAAAGCTTTCTGAATAATTCATGGTGTGTCCCTAATGTAGTCATGCTGCAAAATATAAGACTATCTTAGTACAAATATAATACAGCAAACCTTGCTTACTGTGCAAGCCTCACTTACTGAACATCATTGCTATATAATGTGATTCATTAGCTTAACACAGCTTCAACTTATTTTCCATTATCATTGCTTTAATTTTAAATTTTTTCAATTGCACTTAACCATGGATAAAACATAGATTTATATTTACATTACAATAAAGAGCAAGTGTTAAAAATCTGAGGAATTGCTTGGAATGGTATTTTACACAACAAAGACATCTAACAGCTGTTAGAGTAGCTTTGTATTTCAACTATTATCTCCTGGGACAGTGGCTGTTTGCCAAAGAATCCAGTTTCTCCAGACTTATAATAAGGACTAACATGGAAACTGGAATGTAAGCTGATACATTAGGGTTTTTATCCTTGAGCTGGTTCTACTACAGCAGAATCATATCACACAGAACATGAAAACGTGAAGAGTCCATATGCAGCTTGAATAGAGAGACTGCCATCAATATTTCATGGCAATTGTGAACTCTCTTCTACCTTGACATTTGCAACTACCACATGCAACCGCAAATTCTTTAAGGAGTGCAGCTACAATGCAAAATCTGTGCGCTAAGCAAACAAGTAATGTACTTTAATAAAACTGATTGCGTGTTTAAGTTTCACTGCATTCCCCTGCTCTCTTTACCTGAAATAAATATGCATCTTACCTCGGGGGAGCCCAGTCATGCCGTGTACAGTCCAACAAGGTGCCCACATATGTCTTGTTTCGCCAAGTAACATTGACTACCAGCATGCCTGTGACACAAGGAATAAAGAAGGTAATTTATTAAGTGTTATGGTGACAATAAGGCAAATTATACAGTATAAAATTGCAGTTAATTTTTCATAAACAAAACATATTTTTTACAGTGAGATACATACGTAACAGTCTGCACTATGGGCCTGATTTACTAAAGAGGTGCATGTACAAAAGCATGAGCAAACGTCATATCACCAACAAAAAAATGGCTAGCTCTGAGGGTGTGCACTGAGGACTACATCCTTCAAATAAGCAAAATAGTGTATGTTTTGGATTTTGCACCTTTGCCTTCATAAATAGTCAATGTGGGATGTTTTTGCCCAAGTGCGCAACATACATGGAGGAGAAGATGTAAATAAAAATGGAGTACACACAATCAAGCCTCAAAGTGTATACAGTAGATGTGATTGCTTCTGTATTTAATACATTTGAAAGGCAAGCAGGTGCAATCTGCCTGCACACAGATCGCTGCAGCTATTTAAGTGAGGTGGGGGCATAGGAGAAATGAAAGAATGCATTTAGAATCCGTGTTTATGTGTGCTAACATATTTAGAATTTGGGGAAAAAATAATTCGCTATTTAGGATCTTAGTAAATCAGACCCTTTATCAGCAAGATTGGTCTTTTAAATAACTTGGAAAGTCTTAACTGTAGTCAGAATTGTGAAGCCTGTTTAGGATGCTGGCAGTAGGTCTTACTAAGAGTAATTATACACCTTTTACATTTAAATAAGGTTTTCCTGAAGAAGAAAAATATTGGTGCATATTTTTACATTCCCTTTTCAGCAGCCAAGATATTTTCTAAAGATATACTACTACTGTTTTTCAAACCATTTCATTTCAACATGAACAGTTCAGTTTGACAGACTGTAACTCAGAAGCTTCTGTGTTGCCATTTGGCTGAATTAGAAAGAATTGGGCAGCAAGTGAGCTACACAGTCTGACTCGTGGTAAGGGTGATACCTGACCTTGCATTTAAAATCTAAAATTAGTTTCCCAAAGATGACACGATTCTATATATGTTTCTCCTTAAGAAACCAAATACTTTAAAAGCAGCTTGCATGTCATCGAAATGTCAGTGAAGTAGAGTATACAAATTTGGAACAAACTATTAAACCAAAACCTGGTACCTGGGACGTGTAACTGCAAAGCCATCTTAACGCAAAAAAGTAAAAAGTCCGACCAGATTATCATAATTTGAAATTTCTGTCCATAAACTCAAAAGGAAATCATCAAACAAATTGCTTCACAGGATCAGAATAAACCATGATGAACAAAAACAATTCAACTATTTGCCCCCACCTTCCCCTTAACTCCCCAGTGTTGACCTCAACTTGCCACTTCAGCACTGCAGAGAAACTGAAGGCTGCAGTGAGCTAACTTATCTAATGGTACAAGAATGCTGGCTGGCAGCTTTCATTGCTCAGAGCATTTTATTAGCTTAGGAAACCTCTCTTGCTCACCCCACTTTCCCTCTCTCCTTCACCTTCACTCTCATTTCCTCTTTTCAATAGTATAACCATCCTTGGCTCACAATATTTTTCCCTCCCACACACAAGTGACTGTTCAGACCTAATTTTTCTCTTGCTGCCTCTGACATAAAGCAGTATGTGTAAAAGGCATTTATATATGTTTACAGGAACCTGCTGACACCTGGCCACAAGTATCTTCCTTTACTCTACACAGCATGAAAAAAAGAAAAAAGAAAAAAAGAGTGCTTGGTCAATGCCTGACCCAATTGCAAATGTCGTCTGTGCACGGTAGTGGAGAGGTCCTAGAGTTCAGATTTCTGTCACATCAAGACAGCTCAGACCTTTTCTTAAATGCCTTCAACAGCACACACCCCAAGCTCTCCAAACACTCCAGCACAAAATGGCTGTGGCAGCTGGTCATGGCAGGATGTAAATCAAGGCGGGGGGCGAATGACTAGCCTTTCATGATGCGCAGGATATAGTCTTCCCTGTTTTCTCTAGAGAGGAGTTTAGAAATTACATCATGAGCTCTTAAACCTCTACGTATTTTGTCAGTATATCCTCACTTCAGTAATTGTGACAAGGGAGAGGCTGGTGAATTAAATTCTATTTAACACTGCATTTTATTGCTAAGGTTTTTCAATCCAATAATGCATCATTGCATCAAGTTTAGCATTTATTTATTATATACTGAAAATACAGACATCGAGTTAGTATTACAACTCCAACCCAAGAATGATATAGCCTTGGGTTATCTTGAATACACAGCTGTTAACTTAGCACATCAAGAGCATTGGACTTACTGAACTTCTTCCTACAGATTTAGTCAAGCTCAGTGAAGCTGAATGATGTGTCTTTCAAAGAAACCATCTTCAAGCCACTGTGAAGTTTTTCATCATGACTCGGATCTGAGCTTTGACTTCAATGACTTTACAGTCTTGTTCTGAAGAAATGCCACGGTGTATTTGATGGTGTGATAAAAATCACTGTCTTGTCGGAACATATCTTTGCCATCATGCGTCATCATGAGTGCTTTGTATTGGTTCTCTTTAGAAATTCCCCTGTGTTTCCCTCAACTACAACTCCTGAAGACACTCACAATGCAAACAGCTGGGGATTAATCCTACTGAGCATGTATACTCTAAATATGTCATTGAGTAGTAAGACATTTTCATGTGATATAAAAATTTTTCAATAAAATGTTACTACTATATTTGGGCAATTACATTGGAAGTAAACCCACTATGACTTGGTGTTGGAGCAGGTTGGAGCAGGTTCTTAATAATACTAATACTTCTAACTGGGTAAGACATGGTCTCTTTTTACTGTCATGGTTCCCAGGGCTGCATGTCAGTACATCCAACTCCTGAAATTGCAGTTTTTAGTTTACAGCACATCAATGCTGTTGCATGACAGAAATGTTAACATGCCCACTTGCTGAAGGTAAACTCATAGGCTTAATCGAACATTACACAAACTTTGTACTAGGCAGCTGAATGGGTGAAATCTGTTTAATGTCCGGGCCAGCTGCTCCAAAAATCTGAGTCTCATATACAGCTCCTCCAGGTAATATCTAGATAAGTTTGGGGTTCCAGGGCACGTCTGAAAATGTCTTTTTGGTGGGTCCGAACATTTTCTCATCTTACTGACTTAATAAAATCGCTGTCATGCTGGTACTGATGCATTTTCTTTGTATTATGGTATGTTTGGGTGTATTTTGGATCAGATCTAGTTACCCATAGGTGTATTTGTGTTGGGTCTGGCTATGCATTAGTCCCACTCAAACTTTTGAAAACTGACTGAAGCATGTTGGGTTCTTCCAGGTTTTCTACTGTCTGTTTCAGATTAGGTCCAGATATTTGTACCCATAAACACTAACTGGAAATTTACTAACACACGGAAAGAGAAGCTACAGAAAATATAATGCAACAATCTTTGTCATGTCTTTCTGTTTAAAAGAGTGGCTCTATTCAGGTCATTCAGGCCATTGTCCCATGTTGTAGCCAAGGAACTCTATAATCCTGTCAGAGCAGCCTTTGGCTTCTGTGTCACCTGAATAGGCAGATATCTGAATCATGCTAATGAAGTAGTTCACTGGATGTCACATGGGACATTCATAAAGCTGCATCTTCATGCTCACTGAATGCTGAATTTCTTACAGAAACTGAAAATGACAAAGTACTCCTCATCTCAGCCATAAGTTTAACTCTGAAAAGAAAACATTTATTTTCAAATTTCTACTTGATTATTTTTGATTATTAACTTGTATTAATCACTTTCTGGAAACAACTTGTTCAGAGTAAAATTTATTTTACTTCTTTTACTTTTTGTTCAGAAATTTGTGCATTGTGTTGATACTGACTTTTTAAAGCAATGAAAAAGTTTTTATTCATGAACAGGCAAAAATTCTGTGATGATTTCAGGACAGTTCAGGGAACCTTTTCACAGTTTTAGTTTACTGAAACTTGCTGCTCAAAGTATTTCTGTTAGGGATCAGATACCCTGGAGTTAGACTTAAAAAGAGCCCAGCTAAACTACAGGGGAAAAGTCTAGAAAGGCTTAACTTTATGCAAATTTCCTCTCACATTAGGTCACCATTAGGTCTCATGTGCAATTCAGAGGGCAAGCTAGCACGCGTTTCTGTGCAGTGACAATGCATAATTCAGTCCTGTCCAGCGCTGACTTGGACGGATCCTACAACTTTAATGAAGGTAGACAAGCAAAGTGGACAGACATTTTCAAAATCAGCTATTTAGCCCTCACTGAAATAGACAAGTAGACCATGATGTTTGGAGACATGTCCAGTAAAGACTAAATTTTCTCTTTTTGTGGCTCGTCCAAATGTGTTGTCAAAATACTACATTCTCCTTTGTCTTCTCCATTTTTTAGCAAAGCTGCAGTTCACTCATTAATACCCTGCTGGTCAGGACTCTTATAACGCCAAGAAGCAGTTTAATAGGGGAACTGGTCACGTTATGATACTACAATACATATTGCAATACCAAGCAATACATTTCATAGCCTTTTCTGTAATGCATATCAAATTTCAATACATTTCCCCACACTTTACTTCTCTGAAGTATGTTCATATTTGCCATAAGATACATCACACTGAATTCACTGGACAGAGGGTTGTGACATAGATCCTCATGATGATATGAAATATGCTCAAGAATAAACAAAACCATCAAAAACTTTCACCCTGTTTTAGCCATCAGGGCGAGGAATTACACAACAAACTGAAATGACTTTACATGCACGATCATTTGTTTACACACAGAGAGTGACATAATTTGTTTGTGTAAGCCATGATCTCTTTACCTACTAGATTTGCTTCTGTGGAAGAAACATTCAAGTGTAAAAGACCAAAAATTAAACTGGCTTTTTTGAATTGTGGTTCATTTGAGATTTGTTTGCTCTGGAAGGGTTGCTGTGGGGTGAAGAACAGGGGTGAACTGGAGCAAACCTAGCGCCCTGCACCCCCACCCACTGCCGCCTTTGTGACAGTCTTATTAGGGTCACTCAGAATGCCTGAGTGAAGCCTGCATTAATGAGAGGAATTGGCCTGAGATTTTAACCACTCATTTCCTCTCAGTACTGTTGAACAACAATTGGCAGCCCTCCTTAGGCACCAAGCTACACAGCACACTTGTGTAGGATTATTTGGATAAGTGGGTAATGTACGGGTGAAAATTAAGCCAGGAGTATGGTGTCTGCTTCATGGGTGACTGCCCCCTCTGCCCTTAAAACTCTGCCCCCCTTCTTTACACATTTCAGTAGGCTGCAATGAGGCCCTAATATCAACTCCTCTGCTCCTGGTGAGGGCCATGGGTTCCAAGGCTAACCTCTGCTTTGCTGCAGCTCAACAAGAATTCACTTGGGATTTTCAATGACTGACCTTGTCAAATGCCTTTGTTGGGGCTACGATTAGCTCATTTCTGCATAATTACTGGGTGTTGTGTCACTCATCTTAATATAATATCAAATTAAAGGCTTCTATTTCAGTTTAAATGTGAAGCCTTACAAGACGCCTAGTCTTTTTTTTTATTTTAAATTTTCAATTACACTTGCAATTATCACAGTCAATTGTACACAGTCAATTTCTAATGTAATTATTGACACATTTTACAGACTTCTTTCTATCTGGCTAGAAAACAACTCTTTTCTCATTTCCATTTTCTCTGCACTAAAAACACCCATCACAGTTGCACACAGACAAGAAAGTGAGAACAATGTGAAAAAGAATGTCAGTATTCATTACGGAGAGAAGATAAAAGATAGCCGGGTGCTGCCAAGAGCAATAACTGTAACAATGACAAATGAAGCATTTGAACATTCAAGTGTCTAAGCATGTTTCCAACGGCCCATTTTAAGAGTGTTTCTGCACTCGTGGTGCATAAAATGATGCTGAGCTTGTCCAGTTATGGCAGTGTCAGAATAAAAAGTCCTAACACTGACCTTATCTTAAATCCCATGCAGACAGGAATTTAAGATGAACTGAACGAGTCACTAATGTCACTGAAGGTAGTGGTTAAACTGCTCAGTTGAAATGCCTCCTTTTTCCAAAAATGTCCAACAAATTTTAAACTTCATTTTCTCCACTGACTATATATTTTTACCAGGCTGTTTGGAGCCAACACTGACTGATGATGAATCTGACTCTTACTGCAGCAGCATTACCAGAGAAAAGATTTTAAACAGATCAGCTATAGAAAAATCCAATTAGTTTGTTCACACATCCATGAAAAGAAAAGATAGCAGTGACTAGGGTGCTAACATATTAGCTTTGGTCAGCATGTAATATGAACATAGCTCTAGTCTGTGTGGAAGGCCAGAGGCCATTAAGACTAACTGACCACAACTCAGTGTAGCAAAGATTGTATGATAGGGCTTTGACAATCACGAGAAGCACATTTATGGCTCTTTGAGAGTGTGGGAACCTGTTCTGTAGTTGTGCGACTGGTTATACTGAGGGACAGTTTCTGGTGTGTGTTTCAGTGGAGGAAGATCAGTACATTGCCCTGTGGTTTATCGTAGTTACATTACTGTTTGTCAGCCTCAAATATTTTTAAGTGCTCTGAATATAGCACAGTTACCACAGGGCCCATGTGTTGTTTCTGCTGTCACTGTAGAGAAATAAATCAGACACAGTTGCATGTTGTTTTGCATGTTTTTCACTAGTGCTCATTAGGCTTGCTAATACAAACATTAAACGCAGCTTTGCAACAAATTTGTTGTTCTTACAATCTCATAAGTGTTCCCCCTTCAAAGGGTAACTCATGTCTTCAACTTTCATTAATGATGTTTTACTACTGATATAGTAGTGCACCTACATGAGGATACAAATTGAAAATTGTGATAGTTGATTCTCACATTTGATGTTGAACAAATGGTTAAGGCAGATTATTTTGCTATAACATTAATTGCAGTCCTGCAGTCCACCATATAGCATTTCACAAAGAAAAAGCCAAGAAATAAAAATGATGATGGCACTACTACAGGGTTTGGTGTCTTGTCCAAGGACACCTCAGCATTTAGACAGGACGAAACGGGAATCAAACCACTAACACTAAACTGCTGTAGCAATGGAGCTACAAAAGAAACCACTTTGTTATGAGATTTAGCAATATCAAGCAAATGAGACCAACTTATGATTAATGAGTTTATCATTGATAATTCAGAATTCAGAGCCTTCATTTTGCCCCTCTCCAAAAAGTCATTATTCCAGTTCTTAAAAGGTAAAAGTGCAAAGTCACTCTCAGTGGCAAGAATAACAGGCTGTGAGAAGGTCAATTCTCCCATACCACAGAGAGGCAAAGGAAGGGAGCATTAGTATGCTTTCTACATCATCACAGCATTATCAGCTACATGCAGGAGTTTCTCCATCAACACAAACACACACACACACACACACACACACACACACACACACACACACAAATACCTTCTTAGCTGTCTGCCATTTACATCCCAAACTGCGAACACCTTTATCCCTCTGATGACATGTTGTCTCAACACCTACACAGAACTCACAGGGTAAAAGGCTTCAGCCGACACCATAACTCCACATACATGC
>OMLM01003616.1:3943-17319 GCA_900302695.1 Helostoma temminkii
TGAGCGTTGGTGTATAGGTCTCTATAACGTGGTGAGTATCTGCCCTCTCTCTCTCTCTCTCTCTCTCTCTCTCTCTCTCTCTCTCTCTCTCTCTCTCTGTCTCTCTTCTGTCCAGGCTCTCAGCTCTGAGTTGGCCGAGGCCCGGGACGACACTAAGAAGACGCAGAACGACATGCTACACGCTGAGAATGTCAGGGCAGGCAGAGACAAGTACAAAACCCTGCGCCAGATCCGGCAGGGTAACACCAAGCAGCGCATTGATGAGTTTGAATCCATGTGAGGCGGGATGAAGGGTGGACACAACGAGGGAGAGGGACATTTAGTCTCGTTGCCATGTCAACCCCTCACTGTCCTTGTAAAGCCCAGAACCTGTTGCCACCCCAGGAACTCCTGCTTTTGTTCTATCCAGGAGAAAAAACGGCTAATGGGCTTCGTAGCTTCAGCCTCGCCAAAGCTCTGCCTAGCGGCGGTTGGCCAATCCTACTGCTACCCGCTTCTTAGAGCTCCGCCCCTGCCCCGACAAAGCACACGTCTTTTAACATATCCCATCAAACACGGACTCCTCCTGTGTACAACACTGACACTTTTAACGCTTGCATGTGTCATAGTAACAGGACCGTTAGATTAAACGAGACACTGGACAGATTTGGCTGCGCTTGTACTCAACAAAATAAAATGGCCATTTGTAGCTTGTTGATGTTGCCAGCACACTTGACCATAAAGCTTTAATATCTGTACCTTACTTCTTTTGTCATCAGTTAAACTATTCAAATAATTTGTGTAAAAGAATAAAACGCCTTATTTGTCTCATTTCCTCCCCATGTAGTATTACACATTTTGTCATTTTGTCTCCTAGGTTTGCCTTTCAGGTTGCTGTCAGTGTCACGGAGCTGATAACGCATCTGGTTGAATGGCTGTCAGTTTGCAGAAGCTTACTCTGAGAGTTGTGAGCAAACAGCAAACTAGATTTGCTTATCTTACATTCTGTGCTTGCGTTCTCTATCCGTTGAGATATTTGTCAAATATATATTTTACCTCCCAATAAAGAATGAATTTATATTTCCTACTATGCAGCTCCAGTATGGTCTTAGTAGAGCTGAATTTGTGGACAGAGGATGTTGTGTCAGCCTGAATTTTGTACTTAAATTTGTCATGAAAGGCTTTTCTGCAGGTTAACTGATTGTGGACATTGGTCAAAGTATAAAAATATAATTGTTTGTTCAAAAACAGTTGATTATGTAACGTCCTTTTGTATCACTTCCTGATTAAGCTCACTTCTCAGCAGACAGAGTTACAGTAGAGGAATCTTATATAAAATGTTTAAAATAATATTTGTTTTATATAAATATTTTCTTCAAAACAATTCTTGATATGATCATTCAAATTTATTATGGAGACACTTGTGGTTTCTGTGCAACCAACCACGAAGAAATAACATCTGCTAATGTTGTACCAGTCAAAAAAAATCTAAATAGTTAATCCAACATTATTGCAGCTACACATATTTTACCTCTTACAATAAATGATAAATCTATAATAAGAAAATGATTATGTTTATATGTTTAATGTGAATATATAAAGTCCAGTATCACCATATTTAATGAAATTAAAAATTTACTCTATATACTGTCATTCAAGGACCAATAAGAAAACTCACAAGGATAAAAAAAAACATATGAAAGCTTGTGTAGCATTTTATTGCTCACTTTTACATTTAAACATAAAAACAGTCAACATGTCTAATTTGGTAATAATTTCCCAGATTCTGTAGTTACAGTGTAACTGTATTTATTTATTTTTTTGCATTTGTGTTACGGGTTTCATTGCCTAAAGCTCAGTCGAGTTCCATGGCCCTGCAGCACAGAGGTCTGAAACCCACTCCAAAATGACACATTTTCATAAAATTATCCAAACAATATAAACTAAAACACAATTAATTACATGTAAAACTAATTTAGGGAAATAATTTCAGCCAGTTTTGAATATCAGTACATCGTGCATTTAAAATTCTCTCAACTTCAGTATAAGCCTAAAGCAATACATTTGTGAGTACTGCATGTTATGCTAAAATGTAAAGTCATTTTTAAAAACACAATTTGACTGGTCATAATCAACCTTAAAGCACTCGGCCCTGGACTGTGTTTGAAAACGAAACTCTTTATCTACCAGCACCACGCTGTGAAACAGCATCCACGCTCTAACACTTCTTTTGGTTTAATATAACCACCACTTGAGCCAGGGGCAACACTGAAAAGCAATAGCCTTTGATTCACCTTTGATCCATGAAAAGGGCAAAAACTGCTACAAATTATTGCTGTAGCAGAAGTTAAACTGTCTTAAAGCACAAGGTGAGAATAAACTGTAATAAACGGGGACATTTTTGATATCGAACACATTTTTCACATTAAATAAAGTAGCTGGACTTAAGTACATTTTAGCCAAATGAGCAAAATATTACAAAACAGCATATTATGTCCTGTACAAAACCCACACATAAATTCTAGGTGGAGTTTTGTAAAAATCGATCACAAAGGTACAGTTACAAACAAAAAGTGCTCCATGGCTGAAGTAAAGAAGTCATAAGGTGCTTTTAGGCCTGGTTCACTGACAGCTGGGAAAGCACAGGTGTAAATTATTAAACTAATGATACCTGAAGTCCTGGAAAAGGCTTACTAACGAGAAAAGCCTGTTGCTACATTTTGAAAAGCTGATGAAGTGTGTAAAATGCTTTAAATTAGCAGAAAATGTGTTTTTCTACTTACTGAAAAATGCAGCGATGACAAAAAGGTATGAAAGTACAGAAGGATAACAAAGAATTTGAATTCCTGGACTTTTTGAGGTCTGGTCAAGACAAAAATATTTGCTAACTAACAAGCAGCTACAGCTAACATCTGTACAGCCAGAATATTTAGCTGTTTTGTGGTGGAAAACTGACTAAATATTCTTATTATATGCACTGAATAATGTAAGGTAGAAATGATCTTAATGTTCAGTCCAGTCTCACTGTATCAAGTAACATTTGTGGTGGCTACAACATTAGCACAGTTAGCAAATTGAACATCCTCCCCTGACGAACATTACAATCTCTTATTGCAGAATGAAAGAACATTACATAGAACTAGAAAAATAGCTCTTTAACACATTATGATAATAGAAAAATAGTTTTTGCTGTTATGCACTAAATATGTTTAATGTATGTTTATGTAATACTGTAATTATAAAGTGCCTCAGCCCTAAAGCTAACACTAGCACACAGTGCCTGACCAGCAGGGTGAGAGCACCTCAGGTGTTACCACAGACTGTATACATAGGAATTTATATACAGTCTATGGTGTGTGGTCTGTGACTGACTTAAAATATGGCCATTAGAGAAAAATACATGTAATGTTTAGTGTACTCGTTCCTGAGAAATTATAGTACAACCTGTTGAGATGAAAGCTTTACAAGTAAAAGAACGTCAAGACAATAAACACAAAATTGTTGCTGTTTAAAATTTTTGGCAAAGGTGCCCTGAAAAACATTTAGAGCCTGGGACACAAACATGAGAAGCTGTTTGCTTTAAGTAAATCTCTCTTTTTACCGGAGTTTGATGATATGAAATACTGTATGATGCTAAGAGACTCCAGTATTACTTACAACCACACCTTTATATAAATAAAACACCTGGAAATGTTCAGAGTTGCGTGTTTCACTGAGGTTGATTTGAACCGCTATCTAAACTAGTAGAGGTCGATCACTTTTTGTCAGCTACTTTCATTTTACTGACAATATAAACAATAACTGTGCATTTAAACTTTCTCTTTCAATAAAGGGAATAAAACCCCCCTCGTATAAATAAAGGCCAAAGGTGACAAAGTGTGCCACAAATACTCGAAATATTCAACTAGAAATATTTTTTGTTTAAATATTCTCATATAAAACAATGATCTCATTTAAAAAGTATACAGGATACAATTTGTATCAACAAACAGAGGTGTCATCTGGCTACTAGATATTAGGCTAAACACACAAGAGTTTTAGTTACACAAACAGTTCCTCAGATATTGGGACAATTTTGCTGGTGGAGATATTCATAAAAATATTATTTCATGCAGCAAATGCCACTCAAAGGGCTTTACTGCGAGTAGTTTAAAAAATAAATTGTATCAATCACTTTTGGTTGAAAAATGAGAATATAACAAAGATAATAACTGACATACACATAGTGGAAGTATTTGTTGGTTGATAATGAAAGTAATTTAGTTGCATTGGGTGAAAACTGTGAAATGTTAATGTCACCAGTATTACTCACTCACAGAAACGTTTGTAGAACTAAAAACTACTGTATATGTGGGTGTTCAATACCATTAAGTGTTTGGAAACAAACAGTATTCGGTGAAAACATTTTCATTTTAAGAAGGTTTTTCCCAACTCTTGACAGTGTGTTGTCTTGTAATGCAAACTGTGTATTTAACAAAAGGGTACGTAAGTTTTTCACCCTGTCTGAGGCAGCTAAACCCTCTGGAGTGGTGACATCAGTGGCAAAATTAAAATTATACAAACTATCAATCAACCTAATTCTGGTAAAAATGCTCTGAGCTGTCAACGTGATATTAATCAAGAGTTTAGATAAAGATGAACAAGAACAGAGCGTGTTTAGAAAAATTCAGTATTGAAAGTTGATGAGCTGACAGAGCAATAAGGAAATAAAAATTCAAAAGTGAACAACTGCTTGGGGCTTTCGTGTGGAGTTTTTGCTGTCTTCTCTTGTGGGTGCCATTTGAGTTTCACTTCCCTATGGGGGAAATCCACAAAATCTCTGACACCTGGCAGAACATGAAGAAACCCTCGATCTGTCTGTTGAGCTAATTATATACGACAGGAATGTATATGCGATATGACAGTGAAATTTTTAAAACTAAATGATTCCTTTACGTACATCATGTTATCTTAGACAGATGACAGACATGGAAATAACAAATTTAAAAATTGAAAAACATATTCAAGATATACCCTGATATGATTGCCAAAAAAACCAACAGACAAAACAAAAACAAAGAGGAACACAACAGCAAAAAGTGCCAAAACAGAATAATTTAAAAACATCTAAATAAATTAAAATGTAACAAATAAATTATATTTAAATGAACAACACTGTCACCCGACACATATTAAAAGCCTCCCTAAGCACATCGGTGTCTTGACTCATGACAACCTTTCCTGATCTTAAGTGCTAAAATTGCAACCACATTCATAGCAAAATATGGCAGTTTGGGTATTTTCCCTTTACAGCAATACCATTAATATTAATGAGATGACTTCCCTGCAATCAAAATAAGCAGTCACACAACAGCGTCAGGAGCTTTGTGTTCGGTGCTTTTGGTTCGTGCATGCACAACTTGACTTTAATCATTACGGTGGTAGCAAAAGAGAGCCCGGTTAAGATGACGCTGGAACTTCACCTTCAGGCCTAATTCAAGAATTGCATTGTGATTTCTCCATCAAAATCACAGCTGCAAGGTCCTGAGCATCCATCACATAAGGATACCTGGTCATTACCATCCTAACTAAATCTGGAGGGAAGATGCCACATAAGTTAACAAACATACGATCCCTGAGGTCCTGGTATCGGCTCAAGGAAGGGGGTTCCTGCTGCTGGGGAAGTGGAGGCAGGTGGCTTTTGTGCGAAGTGAAGGATGGAAGGGGCAACTGTGGGAGTGGTGGAAGACTTGATGCTGAATGAGCTCGAGGTGATGAATGGACTTGCCTCCCCCAGGGAGATTGCCAAGCCTTCTCGAGTACTTCTGGGTGCCTCTGAGGAGTAAACGTGTCATAGCAAGGCTTAGGGGGCTGTTGGTTATGGGGGTCCCAGCTTATCGGATGCTGTGGTTGTTGGCTTATGCCAGAGTAGATTCTTCTAGAATGAAGTAGTGACCCTTCGTACATGTCCTGAAGTCCACCTTCTTGCCAAAGGGAGCTCCTGAGATTATGTCTGAGGGGAGAGTTCTGAGAATGGGAGCGAACAGTGGATGTTTGTTGTGGATGAGCTGGGAAGTCTCCTGGGAAACTGCTCAATGATGAATGCTGAAAGTGGGGTGGGATGTAAGCTGAAGGGTTCTTGAAGGAACGTGGAGATACATGAGCACTAGCAGAAGATGGCATTTCTTTCGAGCCAAAACCACACTGTCTTTGCCGTGCTTGAGGGTTGGGATAGTCATGAGGAAGACGCTGGCCCAATCCAGGTGGGACACGGCTTGCAGGTTGGGGAAACTGGCCAGAGCAGTGATGATGACTATGAGAATGATGGTGGTGATGGTGGCACTTGGGGACATCATCTGTAGGATCAGGGGAGAAAGACTCTGAGCTGACACTGCCTTCGCTGCTACTGTCTGAAGGCAGCGATCCCGCTCGCAGATCAGCTGGGAAGAAGCATTCGGGACTCTGCGGCACCACCAGACTGAGATTTGAGTAGGCCTTTACTAGTGAGCTATAGCCCAGCTCTGGTGATTCACATCTATGGTAACTGTCAGCTTGACTGGGACCTGAGACTCCAGCAACCCTGGAGCTGTTTACACTAATTCCACCAGCATGCTCCCACCGGTCTAAGTTTCCTGATGAGGGAGGCCCCCCTGGGGCAGGATTCCCTAGGAAGTTGAAACAGCTACTGATGCTTCTGTTGTTGCTTCCTATACATCCTTCCACTTTGGACTGAGCCTGAAGCTTGTCTTCCTGGAGGTCAGCGAAGGTACTCTTAGGATTGGGATTTGGCAGTTTTTTTGGAGGGTTCCAATTAGAATCGGCCTCAGCTGTTTCTTCTGGTTGCCCAGAACTTTGGCTCTTCATCATCAGGGCATCTTCCAGCAGGCCTCTGGAAGCTACTGATGAAATTTTGGCACTGGCACGGAGCTCATCAGCTACAGCACGCTGGGGCTGACTGCCCCTTTCAGGGTGATAAAACTTGCACTTGTGGCCGTATGTGCACTTTTTACCTGCAGGAAGAAGCAAGAGAAGCATTTTCCATTAATGTGCTGGAACTAAACTCCTATAAAATTGCTAAACACTCTTACCCCCTTAAAACATTATCTGTTATTTTAAAGTCTTGTGCGCCCCTGACGAATATCATGTAATATTTTACCATAAGGGCATGGCTGTTTCCTGTTTTCAGGAATAATGGGCCTCTTCCTCAGAAAGTTCTCTAGACTCGGTCCGTGGCGTCCTAGTGGGTCATCTGGTGGCATGAACCTAAATACACAGTTAACAGATACAGAAAATATTTGTTATCACCAAATTAGAGCACGTTACACTGTGCAACAAAGCAAAAACATATTTTCTAGTGTACATAGAGGGGATTTGATCAGTAGAGCAAAGGTATAGAGAAGTTAAAAAAAAAAAAGATCAAAAGAACAGCAATGAGGAAATGAGAGTGACTAATAAGTAAATAGGAAGTCCTCAGATAATTTCCCTGAAAAAATGCATTGTGAAAATATTAGAGGAACACTAACCTAGTTTACAACAGATGTTGGTAGTTGGGACTTTTAGTTAAATGACCAATGAAAGACCACTACATGTGTGTTTTTGGTGCATTAGCCTTTCCTCCTTCTAACTGAATTAGTTCTGCTTTGGCATCAGTTGCTTACTTGTCATTTACAAAGGAGTACATAAGCAGACGCTCATCAATGAATTTCTTCCACTCTGGCTTCTCATTAGCTAGGTCACGGTAGTTGTCGTTGGAAACAATGATGCCGTCTGATTCATAGGCCAGTTTCACAATGAAGCGGTCGTCATAGCAAACCACACGTCGTCCCTGCACACGGCGAGATGGAGTGAAGACAAGGATCTTCTCTTTTTCTAGTCGCCGTAGGATCTCTTGGTCTAAAGAAAGAGAGGGGGTACTGTTGATTAGCATCTCACACAGAATCCCTCCCAAAACAGAGGGTATGTACACATCCTATTGCCTGTTGCAGAAAGTTGCAGCTGTTACCTGTGATGAGAGCATCAGGCCGCGACTGTTCTTTTCTCCAGGCAGGAACAAAAACAGTGATGTCACGGTGACCTCGCTCCAAGAACCAATCTACAGCCAGCTGGATGCCTTGACAGGAGAACACTTCCTTATTTCCATGACTGTAGAGAGAGAACAGGAAGAAAAGGGCACAATTAATTATTATTATTATTTTCTGTGCAAATGCAAACACAGGTGTTGGCCCACCAGTAACTTTTTAAACTGAAAAGCAACCTTAAATTAACTTTGACACTGGTTATCGATAAATATTTCCATCAGTAATGTTGTGGAGGATCAACACAGGAACCCTTAGAAGTACTGCAATCCTGTTCACTATTAATTTTTACATTCGTCCCTTCTGTCATGTATCCAGTGGCATCAGATCTCAGAAACAATGTTAGTCAACAAGTAGTTAACCGAAGCCAGAATGAGGGATGAGCTAGCTTGAGGTGTAGCCTCTTCACAATAGCAATATACATTTTGGGCTATATGTTCTGGGATATATCGTCTAACTGACTAACTACAGATTCATGCAGATGATATTTGTAAACAAACAGCATGACTGTTGGAACATACTATATATTACTACTGTACTGTACTACATTTTAATATTTATTTTACATTATTTTATATTTATTTTTCATTATTTGTATAATAATAATATTCATGACTTCTCCACCAACTGAGCCCCACAATATTACTAAATAAGTTCTGAATGGTAGAGCACCTTGGACTAAAGCTCATAATGTTACAATATCCTGAAAATCAACTTATCAGTCCCAAAATGTTTTCACTTCTCACAGGTTTTGCAACTGATTGTGGCTATTACCATCTTTTGTTGTTGTTGTTTTTGGCTTAATTGAATTTGTGGTTTATTGTTTGTTGGCTTCTGTAAGACATACTTCTCATTTCTCAAAATCAGTTGACCAACACAGGATTTATGGCAAAACGTGACTTCCCAAAATATGCATGCAACATATGAGCAGCGCATTGCGTTCAACAAGCTCAAACTGGAAGTCCGAAATATAATTATGTAACACCACTGTGACATAATGGTGTTATGGTTTTTTCATTTTTGTTTCTTTATTGTGCAACAGATGATGTCAAGAAAAGTTCAATATATCCAAAGTCATTCCAGTAGAACAGTATTTAACCACCAACTCTTTATAAACACAAACCAGAAAACAGAACCAATAAAGTCATGAGAGTCAACCATACTGTATTTGCATGTTTAGTCATAGGCTGCTACCTTTAACATGTGCCTGTTATAGCAACTTAATCTAGCTGCTAACAATTTGCAAAAAAACATTCAGTTAAGAAAATCAGGCATGGCTATAACTACCTAACTACTGGTCCCATGTGGGGTGAAAGATCAGTACAGTCATCATGCAAATTACAGCTACATGTATGGCAGCTACACAGCGGAGAAGTATATATGTTTCTCTTCCTCACCTCATGGCTACATTGCTCCCATCCACCACAACAGGCCGAAGGTTTTCTTTGTCATCCAGCAGCTGGGATGGACACAGCAGTCGAAAGGAATCCAGAGAGGAGCTAGAAGTGGAGACGGAGCAAGCAAAAGAGGTGGAGGAAGACTGGGAGACAGTCGAACCTCCCTGCTGCTCAACTTCTGTCTTGGTTCCTAATTTGACCAGCTCTCCTAGGATGTCATTGATGAGTGCATCTGGTCCCAGTTTCCTCAGCACCAGCAGCACCAGCTCCTCAGAGTAGCCTAGCTTCAGAGCAAACTCCACTTTAGTGCGGCACTCTGTGACAGGGTCAGTGGGTGCTGACACTTCCGGCTGTGCAGGATCTCCGGAGGATCGATTTGGTGCCATGTTCTGCCTGTCAGGCTGACAGACCAAGGAGGACTCTTGGTAGGGTTGAGTGTTTTGGGGTCCAGAACCTGATACATTCTGTAGTCGTTCATCTTCACTGTCAGAGAAGTTACTGCAACTACTACTGCTGCTAAAGCTTGAATTAGTACTACAACCAGTGTTACTACTACTAATACTGATACTGCTGTTACTCAGGGCACTGCCTCTGGCCTGTAGTACTCCTATATTCTCTACACCTGATGCATTGCTCAGGCTGGCCTGTCGCTCAGCACCTTCCACATGGAGGTAGTCCAGATCCAGCCCCAGGCTGAGGATGTGGCCTGTCCCATCCTCCAGATGGTTCTTCAGGCCCATGAAGGCCTCTCATACATCCAGCTCCACACCCTCCGTGACCTCGCAGGCACCTGACTGACCCCACTGTTACTGCTGATCGTTAACGGCTCACTGACTGGTCCTGCAAGTGAAGCTTGAAGAAGACACAAAAAGGAACTGGTTAAATTCCAGAGGACTTCATAGAAGTGATGTTAATAGTAAGCATGGTTGAGTCTTCAGTATGCAGGAATGTAGGTGTAGAATTATACCATAGAAGAAGTATACCATACTGGTAAAACTTCTCTGCACATTGACAAGTCTGCCAGATCTACCTACCTAATTTGAGAATGCTTCTACGTCGTAAACGCATGTGACGCCAAACTTAAACATGCATAAAAGTTTTGCAAAGCTTATTGAAATACAAGTTTTTACAATGTGCTGTACTTTAAAAAGGGCAAGTTGAAAACTGTAATCTCCCTTATCTGTTGCCCCACTTCTACTCATTTGCATTCTAGCAACAATGAGCCCTTTTGTCAGAGAAACATAAATTTGACTAGAAACTAAGTAAAAGACACTTTAGTCAAGTGATGCCAAACAATTCTGGCCAGTAATCATGCCTTATAGTCAAAAATACAGGATCAGACTGGTAATTGTGGAGAATAAGATAATAACATTTCTACTGAATATACAAAAATATCATTACTGGCATGCTCAGACCATCAAGTATCATCTTACTCTGACAGTGAAGAAGCTGATTCTACGGTTCAATAATCTATTCACATCCACGAGTGTGACACAAACAGACAAACAGACAAAATTCTTTCTGAAGTCATTTGGGGAAAAATGCTCAGTTTAAATGTGAGAGCCAGTTCCTCTTTTCAATTTTCAAATGTACTTCAAGGTATTGTCCTACTGGCACAGTGAGAATGTGGGTAAACTTTCAAAGACTTTGTTATTGTGAATGTACTTCAAAGAGGGCATCGAAGCTAAAGCACAATTCAATTTGATATTTTAAAGTAGTTATTAAAGTAGTATTTATAGTATGAACAGAAGAAATGTGTCTACATCAGATATTAAATCTTTTAATAACTACTTTAAATACTACTTACTGTAATTAAAGACTATTAATTAAATAATATAACAACATACTCAGCCAATAAGTTTGTTGTTTTAAGGGTTCAGTCAGTTTGCTCACTGTGTTTACGATAGAAAAAAGTTCATCCCCAGCACAGGAACATGTATTGTGTAATATGATCAGGCACATTTCACAGTAATTTAAAGTTTCTTTTACTTGAATTAAAAAAACACAAAAACACTGATATGCTTCCTTCAGTGCAGTATGAATTTATATGAACTAATGGCATTTGGAGTTATGCCTTACAAATGCACAAAAGACAAATCTGAGTGATGCTCATTATATTAAACCAGATTCTCTAAATATTAAAGACTCAATAAATGTCTAATGCTGCAGTCAAAAAGTGTATAAGCCCTTCATAAAGGATTCTCACTTTACCCTTTGGTAGTAATAGATAGAAGTAGTAGCACACTTAACGGTCCTTAATTCTACTTTGTATGTTCAGTGTGTGGCTCCCTGTGTCACTGAATCAGTCAATCAATTAGTTGAACACAGTCAGTTTTGTAGTGAAACCGGTGACATCTTTATAAAACGAAAAGTATAATTTTCCCACAGTACAACATTACAATATAGTTCATTGTGTTGTTGATTATCAAGGATGTCAACAGTGACTTTTAGCTCAAGAAAAAACACTTGTTTAAGGGCTCTGTACAAAGGAACTGACAGTCAAAGATTATATGACAACTTCAATTTCCACGCAGCACCTGTGGTATCTGATATGACAAAGCGGGGGTGGGCCTGTCTGGGTCGAGTTTGACACCACAAACAAATAATATAATCGGTGTCTTTGTTATTAGCGTTGTTTATCAGTGGAAAAATCCATCACGGGTTCTTCCAAAGCAATGAACTGCTTCCAGAGCTGTGGGTAATTTGGTTATTAACAGCTGTCTGTGTGTGCTCCAATTTAACTTCTCAATGAAAGAACTGCCTCAAATAACATGTCTGGTTAATTATAACTGGACCAGGTGGAAACATCTTGTGTTGCGTTTGGCTGCTGTTTGGATATTAATGGTACAATCTAAATCTAACTGCATGTTGTCATGTTTTTATTGCTAGAGAAATCTTATAATCATATCATATCATATAATGTTTTTTAAAAAATGTGTAAATGTGTTTTTTTGTTTGTAAAATCTAGTAGAAGTATTTGATTTTAATTATTATCTACCAGACCAATTGATCCAAAAACATTTGTAATGAGGTTTTCAGATCTTGGGCTCAAGCACCGGAAAGCAGAGGCCCCTTAATGTCCTGACCCCTGAGGTCTGAGCTGCCTCGCCACTATTTGTCACACTGAATGCCACAAGAGAGCTGGAATAATTTAGTTCCCCAACAACAAAAGATGCACAAAAGGAAAGAGCGAGAGTTTGTTTGTGTATGTGTGTGTGTGTGTGTGTCAGGACTGGGGGAGAAGTGTGTCTGGCTTGCTGTCGTTCAACAATGCAGCTGCCACCCAATCTGTCCTTCTGTGACGAGAGTATTGTTCTCTCAGCCTGAGCAGCATGCACAGACGGAGGCTGGGGCTTTTTAAACCCGTTCACCCCACCAACACACACACACACACACACACTCATAAGCGCGATGCCTAGTAATATCGCACTAGCTTTAGTCACATAGCCAGACAGAAGCTTTGAGGAGTCAGCATAAATATGTATGTGACACAGCAAGTATGAATCACTCGCTCGGAGGCAGCAGCTCAGCAGGGGCAGTCGATGTGGTTTTTATAGGCTTTACTGTGGCTTTTACTGTTCCACTGTGAGTTTTGAAAAAATATGCAATTGTTATATCGTACCCGCACGCAATGCTCGAATGAAGCCCAAGAAAATTAAGAAAATTTAAATGGATGTCTCTGCACATTTATGCCATGCCATAGGTGCCATGAAAGATAAATGAATTAATATGTTTTGTAGTATAGGTGTCATTATAAAAGTCCAATTACACAAATTAGTGTAAACATTATTAGATGTTTGAAAACAGTATTAGATTCCAGGTCCAAATCTTCTATAATTAAATTTAAAAACTTTTCATGCTGTGTCCACTGCAGAATATTACAAAATTAGCTGGAAGGCTTTTAATATTTTTTAATATATAAGTGAAGTTAAAGAACATCACACGA
>OMLM01003619.1:4276-24742 GCA_900302695.1 Helostoma temminkii
CATACAAATAATGTTTTAACTTTATCAGTGAAGGAAATCTTTCAACATTTACAACCACCCATAAAATGCTTGATGTTCAAACACACTGTGTGTGTGTGTGTGTGTGTGTGTGTGTGTGTGTGTTGTAAGTGTGTGTAACCTGAGTATAACTTGTCCTGATCGTGCAGCCACTTATTTCTTCCTTGGATGGCAAGGAGATGCATTTGTTTTAGAATTTGATCAAGTGGTAAACCAATATCTAACATGTCTAACTCCATCTAATCAAGCAGTAGGAGACACAGCCATGTCCTACAGGAAGCACAGTTACACTGTGTGTCCCTATCTCCTGCCTTGTTGGCTAATTTATACTTTAACCGCTTAAATTAAATGCACTTGACTTAACCTTAACGTTTCGATCAACATGTGTTTGTCTCTCTAACATGACGGAGCCTAAATAGCTCACATTGCAGCTCCAGATTACATGGGTCAGAACAGCTGCAGACCAAAGACTTTCTCCTGGTAACCTGAAGCTGGTGCTTAAATAAAAATCACAAACATTGCAGCAGTCAGTCGATCACACAAATTGAAACAAACTTTTAGCTTGTTGACTGACTGCTCTTGACAGTTGAGCAATAATTCCTTTAGCTGGTGTTAAGAAAAGGTTTTTGTTTGAATATTTTTTTAAAACTTGTCTTTCTTTGCTGTCGCCTGTTGATCATTTCATGATCCCTTTATCTTCTGTCACAACCCTTTGGTGGGTTTAAAATCACTGCCTTATAAAAATAACTAATTCTGTTTTTGCTCCCAGTGAGTAAAGGCTATGGGATCACCTTAAAACCATTTATTAGATGAGTTCAGAGTTCAGTGTGCCTCTCTGCAGCAGTTTGAAGAAGTTGGCTGTCTGTCTGTTGTCCTGAAATGACTCCACACACACTGAAACATAATGACATCTGAACATTAGTGTTTCTGAATGACGAGTTTTTGTTTGTGGGTGTGTCCGGGACATGTGCCCAGTGGATTTCATATGTGGATCACGGTGGCTTCATCTCTGATCTGCCATCATGAATGTTTTAGCTGCACCTCCACTCAGATGTAGCGTGACGATCTTCAAATAGAAAAACATGTTTGACTTGACCGATGTGTTCAATATCAGAATGCGCATGACCTTTTGTATAAACTATTTGTGGTGTGGTGCCTGCTGAAGTATTTATTTAGACAAAAGAAGAACATTTATTTTTTCTGCCAACAACATAACCGAGTTTCGCCTCCTCAGTATATGGGAGATTATTCCGGGAAATTTGCAACTTAAACTGTAAATTAACATGTAAAAAAAAACACACCAGCAACTGTATAGTTGTAGAAACCTTACTTTAAATTTAAGTCAGATTAATAAAATGGTAAAGTTTAATAATTCAGGTTTTAGTGCACGAATGATCCAAATTATAGAGAAGCTGCAGGCGGGCTTCACTCCCTGAAAACAGGCCTGAGCTGGAATGTCAGGATTAAATCAGCTTTACTGGCAAAGTGTGTTGACCATTACAACTGACCAACACCCAAGGAGTTTGAGTCAGTGCTCAGGGAGATACATCTAAACAAATACAATTAAACATTAGACATAGACTAGTGTTTACAATCACGTAGGTGAAAAAAAATGCATATAAAGTAAAAGATGAGTAAAGACATGATTTACAGCTGCACAGTCAGGGGTGTAACTAACAAACTGTCCAAGCATTTCCTGCTGTTCTGTGGGGGTTGGGCTTCTTGCAGCTTGAGTGGTATGTGACGGTCACACTGATGACCCAGTTATTAGAACAATGGGACACTTTCTTTCAGCTTGAAGAAAGTTTGAAAGGTGGAGTCGACTGCTTCTTTGTCTATATCCAAATAGGAGACATCTACAATAAAGGCTAGACACAATATGTGCTGGGATGTTTTTTGGTTGTTTTTTTGTGAGGACCTAAACTCTGCACTTCTCACTGAGAGATCCATCAAAACTCCAATTTGTAACCAGGAAGTCCTCTTGATATTATAAATCATAAATAAAGCTGACAGCTATACACAGCTGTAGCCTCACTAAAAGGTCAGCACATCATGGGATGAGCTCATAACTGAACAGGGGTTAGGATCTGGTCAGAGTGATAAAGTAATTCCTGCAACCTTGCTTCAGGACTTCAAACTGCAGCAGTTAAAGTTTCCAAGACAAAAGAGCCTGAAGGTGTAAAGGCACTTATCTTTTTCTCTGAATGTGCTGGGGGTTGGGTCAGGGTGGGGTTAGAGGGTCGCTACTTCACCCATTCACTTTCTCATCACCATTTTTAATGTCACTACTGCTGATCTCACAGCACAGCACAGCTTATTTTATTTTATTTCTTACAAAATGATACGTTGGTGTGCAGCAGCAGCTCGGTTCTTCTGGAAGGAAGGTTTTCCTTTCCTCCTATTCAGGGTCTCATGTGTTCATGTCTCCAGTTACACACACAAAGAACTAGTTCTGCACCCAGCTACAAGTGGGAGACCATTGAGTGAACTGTCAGTAATTACAGGCATTTGCTGCAGGCAATACACATTCACAAATCCCTGGTGATGCAAGCCTGGCAGAAATAGACCAGAGCAGAGAAAAGAGTCACGTGAGACTTGCCTTATATAATCAAGCACTGTGAGCAGGAAAATGAAAAAGAGACAGTTTTATCAGTCTGTTTTAAATGGAAGGAAAAACTTTCATTATTGTTGTGGTCATGGCTGAGTTTTTATGGTACTACTGCACCGGTTTTATGCAAGATAGCATTGTGTACACATATCGTACTTAATTTCTCACAATGAGCACGATAAACTCTCTTAATCAATTCTTACTCTTTTTCACCAAGACACTTCCAGGTCTGGATTGGAGCTAGTGCTTGTTTTTGAACCAGTTCTTTTCATTTCCAGAGCCAAAGAACCAGCTCCTGGCAAGGAAAACTGGTTCCAACTGGCAACAGCTCTTTGCTGGTCTACAACTAAGAACCGATCACATCAAAGGTTGGGGACTGGACTATCATAAACTTGGCATGAAGCTCAGTTGGTAGGGAAGTCGTCTTTCAATCCCAGGGTTGACAGTTTCGATTTTCTGCCCTCCTGAGGCTGCATTCTTCAGTGTCCTTGGACAAGACAACCCCATCTCCAACCCTGTAGTAGCACTGTTCTACACATGCAGCTGTCCAAACAGCTCAGTTTAGTAGGCAGTCATTTTGAAACCCCAAGGTTGGTGGTTTGACTCCCGGTTTACCTGATTCATGACTACATGTCAAAGGTCCCTGGACAAGACACTGAACCCCTATACCCTGTCCACAAAGAATTTCACCAAGGGGATTAATAAATTAATCTATTATTATTATTATTATTATTATTATTAATGAGATCAACTGCTATGTTGTGAAGATAAACATCAGTGCATCATTTATTAGATTTGTTTAACTGCAATGTCACTAAAACGGTTATTGCTAATTGGCTAGCTAACGACTAAAGCTAAGAAAAGCTAAAATTACCAGCTGACATTTAGTTTTGACAACAATCAAAACACATTGAATGTAATCGCATGTATGAGTTTACATGTTTAAGAAATCTGATCACTGAAAATCCACAGATACATGCAGCAGAAGAAGAAATTTGACCTGTCTTTCCCTTGAGCTTATTTCTGAAGTGTAAGTCACAAATTTGAACTGAGACAGGGGAGACTGCTTCTCTACATGCGTGGTTTTTTTGTTTGTTTGTTTGTTTTAAAGTTTTTTTGTGTGTGTGTGTGTGTCAAAGGATCTGACAGCGCTGAGAGATGCAGACATACCAGCGCTGCATATCAGAGCACAAACTGACTGATCTAAAGAAATACCTGGTGAAAAGTAACTTTGGACACTTTGTTAGTTTCAGTTGAATGGTCTTCAGGTGGACTTGATTGAAAAACGAAGCACCACCATGTGTAATTTTCCGCATTCATTCATGAGCCGCTCCTCTCAGCTGATAGAAAGGTGTCAGCAGCCTTTGTTATGCACATGCGCTCTTGTAAAACACTGATCAGACAGCTGGTTATGCGTTTTCATGCTACAGTAATCAGCGTTCTCTGGGAGAAATCAGGTTTCTCCAAACCTCTACCCCGATTTTGGAAACCATTTCCTGTTTACATGACGGTTAGGAAATCGGCTTACTCAATAAAGCTGACTGACACCAGCCCAGTCAACAGCAATTATATCAAGTATATCTCTGATCATAATGGTTCTGTCAACACAGTTTGTTTGACAAATGATTTCTGGGAGAAGTGACACAAAAACACCACCCTCAAAACACAACATCCTATTCATTAGAAATAATTTCATCTCTCCCAGACTTTGAAATAAACACAGGAAACACTCCACGCAGTATCTGAGATCCTGTTGTCTCTGCACACAAAACATAACTAACGTGCTTGACGCAAAATGTCCGCGAAACTCGAGAACTTGGGAGATTTAGTGGCGCTGACTCTTAAAAAAACAAGGTTAAGTGTTCCTTCCAGCAATGAATTTCCTGGCTCGAGTAAGAAGACTAGTGAAACACTTACCCGCCAAGCACAAACACAGATTGCACTAAAGGGTGGGTGCTTATTGTTGACCTACGTATGAAAGCTGTAATGAGGATAAATAGATCTGCTCCCATCTGTGTTTGTTGTTTCAGTAGAACAAAAAACATTTGGACACGTCTGCAGCCGCTTTGCCATGTGAGTGAAGGGATTAACTGTTGTTTCTAATGATAACTGCTTGTTTCGCTTCAAACATTACAACTGGATTAACAACTGATGCTGTCATATTGCATATAGAGAGGGTGTGTCGGCCTTTATGTGGGTTTGCAGGAACATTGTGTGCTCTAAATACTAAAGGGTAGAGTTGACAGACTGAGGCAACACTACTGAATAGTGTTTGTTTTCCCTGCATTTCACTCCTAGCAGGTTCTGCAAGCGATAAATGAGATTTTGTCATTGCTCTTCGTTTGTTTGTTTCCTGAAAGTGTTTATGTAGTTAAGTGGCATTTCTTCACTAGAACTGTTGAAACAAAACTCTTGCACTCTCACCACATTTATCTTTTTCCACAGAATAAAACAGAAAATCTAGTGGATTTTACATCCAAATATCAGGCTATAGTTGGTCACGATTGTTGGTTGTAGATGTGTTTAAGTTTGCAGTTTTGGTGAATTGTTTTTGTTAGAATGAAGCAGTTTAGTCAGTGTAGTTTAGTGTTTGGAGTTTGTTGTGCTGTTTAACAGTTTATTTAGAGTCTACTTCTAATTTTGCTGTTCTTTCATTTACTGTTGCTTCCTTGTTGTGTGTAAGTTTGTTTCTCTTTGGTGTCCACGTCTAATTTGACTTTATATGCATATGCAACACTTGCTGTGTGACTGGGAGAGAAATTAAACCCTGCCTTTGTCTTGTCAGCACATGTTTCTGGTCGAGGCCACAGCAGTGCAGGGCAGTTTGAGGGATGGATGAAGAGGGGGTAACAGAAGATAGTGAGCGGGGGAGGGAGGAAGAGGAGGAGCTGGACACTTTCCCAGTAGTTGAAATAAATAACATTCTGTTCCCTTTAGTTTGGGACATTTTTTTTCATGTTCCCAAATTTGTGGGGAAAAAATATCCAGGAATGTTTATATAGACTTGATCCGGTCACGATGTCTCAACCCAGATCTGAATCTTTGCTAGTAGATGTAGATGTATTAAAATAAAGTTTAGTATTTTATTGTTGCACATAAGTCGACAGAAGTCACAGATTAATGATGCACCTCTAACTATCCATTTAGTAGAACGATGCATGTGTCTCTTCAAAGAATAACTGAAATGCTGGTCTGTGTTTTATCAACCAAGAAGACGTTTTGTCTTTAGCGGAGGCTCAGAAAAACACACTGTGATGCTGGAGTGTTGTTTTAGAAAAACTGTACAACTGTTAAATGTTAACAAGGCTGACAAGACATGAAGTTAAAAGTGTTTTTTGTTTTTTGTTTTTTTTTTTGTTCATCCTGGACACTGACATCTTATTTATTTTTCATATAATGCTGCTGTTTGCTCTCGGTCTCCATCTCCGTTAATCCCGTCCCTCCTTCCTCCTCCTGCAGGACCAGTTCGGAGCAGAGGAAGCTGCGTTCTCGTGATGCAGCCAGATGCAGGCGAAGTCAGGAGACTGAGGTGTTTTACGAGCTTGCGCGCACTCTGCCACTTCCCCGCAGAGTCTCCACCCACCTGGACAAAGCCGCTATCATGAGAATCACCCTCAGCTTCCTGCGAATGCGTCGCCTGCTGCGGCCTGGTAAGAAGCTCAGCGACAAACGGGCAAAAAGGAGGATAAATCCTGCTGAGTTTGATGATTAACAAATCCGAGTGTGCTGCCAGTCTCAGCTGTAACTGTGAAAACGTATGATTTTAGATGTTAATGGACAAATGAATTTCATCAAGGTGGTTTTAAGGTTGGGGTGGACGGGGTTTAAATTAAAAGCTAGTCATGATCAACACGCTCAGAACACAGAAAATTGATTCAGCGGGGGAAAAGAAAATGTTGCTGGTTTTGTTTTATACTTTAGGTTTTAATTTATTATAAAGTCTAAAACAATATGTACAATCAAAATGAGCTTGCAGTCAGGCAGTGATCGCAGAATAATTCATTAATGAAAATCTAATCTGAGCATACAGGCAGAAACCGGATGTATGTCCACTTTTATTCTGCTCTGTCTCCTCTAATAATAATTTTTACAACAGAGGAGAACCAGAACGAAGAGTCTGAAGACTGCGACAGAGAAGAAGAGGAGGATCCGATGGATACTTTTTATCCTCAGGCTCTCGCTGGTTTTGTCATGGTGGTGACAGAGGAAGGAGACATGATCTACCTGACAGAAAACGTCAGCAAACACATCGGCATCACACAGGTACGTCATGAGCACAACACTAGGATGAACAGAAGTGACTAATAATGCTGACTTGCTCAGATGACACAGTGCCAGCGTTTAGTCTTTAAAGCCTTTGTCCCTGGTTTCGAAGCTCAGTTCAGCTCATGTCTGATTCAGCTGCAGCAGCTGACACTTAGTGTGACTGCCTTGTGATACGTCATCTTCAGAATTTCTATTTACAACAGTGATTTTCTATCTTTTCCTGTAATGCAGTGTAGCAGATGGAAAGGTGAGGGATCCTCATTTTAAAAACAAAAATGTACATTTGGTGTCCACCATTAGCCTTGTTTATTTAAACTAATTTATATCTGAAATTCTGATGATTTTTGTAATTATCCATCGAAAATATAGTCTCTTACTCCCAAACTGCTCTGTGGCTCTCCATTTCACCACCCTGGCTCAGTGCGACTGTGTCTTTAACCCGAGCTGGTGCTTTTACCGTAAGCCTTTGGTACAGTACATCACCTCTTCTGTGTAACTTGAACACGATGTAGAAGCATTTCTTAAATCTTTTTTTAGCTCTGACTGAGCTCAAATTTATCACTGAAACACAACTAGGTAATAATGACTGCTTGCGGAAATAGGAGCTGAAATGTACCATCCAGATGTTTATTTAAGGGATGTAATGACGTAACTTGGTAGTGAGTAGATTCAGTGTCGGTACCCTCAGCAAAGATTCATCTCAGAAATCTCACCCTCTTCACATGATTAATTTAAACCACTACAGCAAGTTGGCAAATCTTTACCAGTAATACAGAAAAAACATGTGCGAAATGTTAAATTATGGACTTGGTTTAAATTTTTTAATTGTTGAAATGCATATTTGTTTGTTGTTGTCCACAGTTGGAGCTGCTGGGTCAGAGTATTTATGACTTTGTTCATCCGTGTGATCAGGAGGAGCTCAGAGACCTGCTGGCTCCACGTCCAGGTCAGACACACTTCACAATGTTAATGTTTTTGAATAAGACTAGTAAGTAAATAATTTGTCATACCATTGCCATGTATGGAAAGCCATAAAGTTATCAGCCACTGTGTTTAGTCACTGAAGGAAAAAACAGTTGTCCTGTCAGTAAATAATAGCTGTTGAATTACCAGCTGTTCTTTTGCTTTTAGCCAGTTTGATAAAAACAGAAAACGGAGCTCAGAGAACTTAAAGTGATAAATGTCCGTTTTTATATTTTGATTTCAGGCTTGAGTAAGAAATTCCAGACACATCTGCAGACCGAGTGGAACTTTTTCCTACGAATGAAGAGCACGCTGACCAACAGGGGGCGCACGGTCAACCTCAAGTCTGCCACCTGGAAGGTTCAGTATAACCAAAAACTGCATATAAACACACACAAACTTATCTCAATGTTAAAAGCAGTTGCACATAGCTCAGTCTAGCCAAGAGTGGTTCCTCTGAGGACATGAGGCGCGCGCGCGCACACACACACACAGGGCAAAAGTCCAGACTGAAAGAGATACGAGTAGGTCAAACGATCTCTGGCAGGTGGCCCTCTGCTCATGCACAGTGTGCATGGTTCAGTCACAGTTGTTTACTATGAAACATGCATGTCACACACACACACACGCACACATTCAGTTCTTGCGCACTCACACACATCACAAAAGACCAACACTCGGTTGAAATTAAATATATTGAAGAATCTAATCCACACACAGTTACAGATTTGCAGCAGAGCTGTCAAAAGTGACGCTCCATAAAAACTCCATAGAAAAATTCACCAGTTTTAGTTTGGTGAAATTCTAAATGAAATTGAAAATAAAGAATTGACTAATGTGTGTTTCACAGCCCCACAGAATATTACACTACGGATATGTTCACATTTGACCTTATGTTACACCAGTGACAAATGAGTGGTAATCCTTTCGGCTCACCCTCTGTGGTTTGGCACATGTGAACTGTGTATAAATCACCAAGTGTAACTATCATAATGCGTTTTCCTGCCGCTGATGCATTATAGGCCTAGTAATAACCTACGTCTGCATGCAAGATACAAACACAAACTAGAAAATGATCTGAAGACTTTAAATCTGTGATAGGATCTGATGTGTGACTTCTGTCACAAATGTAAACGAAGCGCAAGCTACATCTATTAACATGTTAACTTATATCTGATGTGGAAATTAACAGATATAGATTGTTCGCCAACACACACACACAAATAAATATTAGATTTGGGCCACATCAGCATGAGAATGTAATTTATTATAGTACTGCATTGGTAGTAACAGCTTTGTTATTTTAATGTTCTGATTCACTTACATTATTTACTTTATTAACCATGAAAACCTAACTTGGATTGTTATTAATGATTTAAATGATTAATTTTTGTACTGGTTATGAGTACAACTATGTAAACACTTGTGTGAGAACATTAAACACTTCTGCATTTGTAAGAAAAGCACGTTTGTGTTGTACAAAAGTACTGGTTTATTGCACCAATGTGGTGCAATAATCTGCTGAACCCCACTTTGAGTAATTCTTCCTGTCTTTCATCAGGTTCTCCACTGCACTGGTCACATGCGTCCATTTGGTGGTGGCGCCACGTCGCCCCCTGCAGCCAGAGTGATGACTGTGCTTTGCGAGCCTATTCCTCACCCGTCCAGCGTGGAGTTTCCTCTGGACACCTGCACCTTCCTCACTCGCCACAGCATGGACCTGCGCTTTACCCACTGCGAGGGCAGGTAGGATGCTCAGTTCCCATCTGCTCCTAGACTGAAATAGAAAATCACACTACACAGCTTTTTTTTTTTTTTTAATTTTTTATTTCTTCATCTTTCTGTTTCCAGGGTGACAGAGTTGGTGGGATACAGTCCTGAAGATCTGATTGGTCGCTCGGCCTACGAGTTCTATCACGCACTCGACTCTGATCATGTCAACAAAAGCCTGCACACGTGTGAGTGAATCTGTACTTTATCAGGAAAAATAGGTCAATGCTAACAGTTTTTAGCAGTGGTGGAATAAGTACTAAGTAATAAGGAGTAAAAGTATCATTACAATGATGTAGTTACAGTAACAGATGAAAGTCCTGCATTCAAGGACTAAGTACTAAAAGTATTCATAATGCAGCAAACAGTCGAATTTAAATTGTTAAAGAAAATTATGTCAATCCATAAACAAAAATTAAAAAAATAAAATCAGTAAAAACATGTAGAACTATCAGATGGTGTAGTGGAGTACAAGATAGTCCTTTGAAATAAAGTGCATTTGAAGTATAAAGTTGTATTACGTTGGTTTTGCTGTTGCACATGTGGTTTAGTTGTGGTAAACACAGGATTTCAGTGCTACAAACCTGTGGTCCTGCACATAAGTTCATGGCATTGATGTGTTTCTTTCGTGCTTGTTTCCGTCTCATGTAGTGCTGTCCAAAGGTCAGGTGTGCACCGGCCAGTACCGTTTCTTAGCAAACAACGGTGGTTTTGTCTGGGCAGAGACCCAAGCGACCGTCCTTTACAGCAGCAAGACGTCGCAGCCTGAAGCCATCGTCTGCCTCAACTTTATACTCAGGTACTGAAGCACAGCAACAAACCACAGAGAATTTATCTTTTTTTGTTATTATTCACCTCTTCCTCTGTCTTTTTCTTCTTCTGTAGTGCCGTGGAGCAGCCGGACGTCATTTTCTCTGTTGAGCAGATCCGGTGTAGCCGCCAGCTGAAATCCGAACCCCAGTCACCAGTTATTACACCAGAAGATTGTGGCATAGCTGACAACTGTGACTCTGAACCTGAAAATGAGCATCTTGCCGGCTCCAGTCAGCCCGAGGACGCAGATTCGGATCCCAGCCGTGCTGCAGATCTGTTGTTAAAACTGAAGGAGAAGCCGGAGGAGCTTCTCCAGTTGGCTCCCGAGGCTGGAGACGCAATCGTACCACTAACAGGAGGTCAGAGACATTCAGATTTATTTACAGAGCATCAGAAATGAACTTCTGTCAGTTAAGCCCACTGCATTCCCATAGTGAGAACTAGACACTGTCATTGGAATCGTCAGAATTAAATTTTGTACTTTTGTTCAAGCAGCAAGTTTTACTTTTTTCTGCTTTTTAGAACACAAGATGGACAATAGTGGTTAGTGGTCTCGATCTAAATGCCCACATTAGTATTGTAGTATGCTGGTTTTACCATTTATTTTTACCATGCTAACATTTACTGATTAGAATTAGTTTTTGGAAGTGTTTTGGTCAAATGTCATTTTGCATAGAATGTGTCCAAAAATATCTTTAATTTAAAAGCTTAAGACATTATGGTATATAATATTTAGTTTATTATCTTATATAAGATTTTTATTTAATGTCTAAGATGTATTTAGTTTTGTGTCTGTTTACAAGCTCATTGTGTTTTCTGTCCCTGTCAGGATTCGTTGAGTTGTCTTTTGCCAGTCCACCCAGTCCAGACACAGTACCGGAGCACCCCCAGGATCTGTGTACGCCACAGCTGCGTCAGCTCCTCACACCCATCTTCGACCCCATTACACCACCACCTTCATTGTCGTCGTCGTCTTCATCACCAGCTTCCTCTCCTGTACCAGTGCTGGTAAGCATGAGCCTTACAAAGTTCTTGGACATAAAAATTTTAGTTTCGCTGATTTTAATTGTTTAGTGTTACTGTCATAGAGCCCCTGTGGCACCGAAGAGGAAGAGGAGGAGGGGGTGATGGACACCAGCGAAGTGGAGAAGTTCTTCGCTGTTTGGCCAGAAGATAGTCAGCAGAAAGCACAAAAACTGGTAAGAGCAGAAAACGGTCTTCTCTTAGAAGAACATGTGCTTCTGTGAGTTCTTGTATCTGATGCTGAATGTGTAGAGCTGGGAAGAGTCTGTCTTTTAAAATAAGATAATTCAAATATTCAGGTAGTCTGAAAATCAGATAAAAGTAAAACATGCAGCACAAATTTAAACTCTTGCACAAGAATAGAACTGCAAATGCAGTGAACTGAAACATAAATCTGGGGGAAAATTAATTTACCCTGATCTTTATTATTTATTGTGAAAATTGGAAATTAATTTTTGTTCTGATTAAAATTAGAGAACGTAAAATCCTGTGTCCTAGTCTAAGTCTCATATCTGCAAACAGTTGTCAGCAACATTTTGATGCCTTGAAATGTATTGAAAGGAAAACAGTGTGATATAGATCTAACTCTTGGTCAGATTAAAACTGAAGACAGTCTCATTTTTAAATTTCTTAGTTCTTTACACATCTTTGGACATTTTTTGGTAACGGCAAAAAAAAATTAAGGATATCTGTTCTTCTCAGGACATGGATGGGATGGATCTGGACATGTTGGCTCCTTACATCTCTATGGACGATGACTTCCAGCTCACTTTCCTCAGCAGTTTGCCAGAGGAAGCAGACAAACATTTGTCCTCTTCATCTGTGAAACCTGCATCCACCGTGAACAGGAAACGGTAAGAAAGGCTGATTCACCCTGCACTTAAATTTCAAGAATCATCAGCACCATCTAATTGTCAGTAGTTTAAGAGAGTGTCTGGATTAAGGTGTTAGGCAGATTAGGCTTCATCCTCCTGCAAATACACCAGCAGGTGGATACATTTATCGTATTTTATAAGCCTTTAATAGTCACACATTAACATAGTTAAATTAACTTAAAGACCTGAAAGGAAAATGAACCCTAACAACATAAATGAACAACAATAAGCGCTGTGCTTCAGTGTAGATTTTGGGTATTTATACTGTTATTGGTGAAGCATTTCTGCAATGTTGTATTAGTACTTTCAAAGAATGTGAAACCAGAATATCTCTTTACTGGTCTCAGATGTTTATACTTAGTGGGACATGAAATGAACTGTAGGTGGCGCCAGAGGAAACGCTAAGTTCTGAGCTGAAGCGATCAAATCCACTGTAAGACAAATAAGGGTACATCGGATACATTGCGTCAACGGAAGCTAATAGACATCTCATTATTATTATTATTATTGCTTAAATGCAGTTTTTGGCAAAACAGATTGTATAAAGTTTACTGTGCAACAGACATGCTTCATAATCGCCGTCTCTCTCCTAGGACCCATAACCCAGACGAAGAGATGCCAGCCAAGCTGATGATTCAGGACAAAAGGCAGAAACAAGATGCTTCCTCAATAGAAGAGGAACTTCTCCTCAGCCACAGATTACTGGTGAGACAGCAGAGGAAGAGGAGAGTGGGAAAAGGAATAAGGAGAAAAAAGATGTGTTTATCCAGCACTTTTTTTTTTTTAAGAGATTGGAAAAAAGCTCAGACTTCCCATTGTATTTAATAATCTTTCAGTATATTTTTACATTTACGTAAAATAAGTGAAACGATCAGGGGAAAAAAAAAAACTCATCTGCATGAAGATAATTTGACAAGGCCTTTTTCTGCTGGAGGTTGCTTCATGCTTGATTAAATAAAGTTGAAATAAAGATCTTAAGTGCACATTAAAGACCTGATCAATGAATCACCTGAACCTGCTTTAAAAATAATATTTTAATTAAAATGAGTACGTTTCAAAAAGATTAACTAAAGTTGATAGTGTTTTCAGTGTTACTTATGACTTTAGGGTGTTTAATCTCCATGATTAATCTTCTATTGCTCCTCTAACCTTTTAAACTCAATGTTCAGAAATGTCTGGAGGAAAGAGACCAATCTGACATGACCCTGGACCCAGACCCGGAATCAGGGGGACGAAGTCAGCTGCTCACGGACAGAGATCCTGTTCTAGGAGGCATACAGGGACTCTGTGATACTGCAGGTAGGATTAGCACACAGCGATTCATGGTTACATAGAAATCTCACTGAACAGTTTCCATTTTCATTCATTTAATTTCAGATTTTTTGCTCAGCCTGAGTTCGGCTTAAAGCCTACAAGAGACGATCAGTCATAAATGCCTCTTGATCAGCTTATTCTGACCAACACAATTTAGTTTTTGGCTCCCAGATGTGAGAGCTCTGTTCAAAGTTCAACCTGAGTTCAGGTCACATGTTTCCCTCTGGTGGCCCTGCTGGGAGTTCTGCAGCAAATTACAGTAGCAATAAAAAGTATGTGAACCCTTTGGAATGACCTGTTTCTAATGTGATCCTATCTTAAACTAAGTCATAAATTAAGTCAAAGTTTGCTTAAGCTAATAATATGCAAACAATAATCTTTCAATAAACACACACATTAAACATGTGAAGCACTAGTCTAAAAAGTAAATGAACCTGTGGCTTTGTTTTTTTTGATATGACCTTCACTTTATAATGTCCTTAAACGCTTCACCAGTTTGTTCACACTATGTAGTTGTGTTGCAAGTTTTTAGCAGCATTTTTTTTCGGCATTACACCCCTCCTAGAGGTTGTGGTATTTTCTAAGTAACACCTCACAGTTTCGGCAAGTGCTCGGCAGCAGCTCTGGTGTGAGGCGTTCAGTGACAGTACAGACTGTAGGTTAAATTTGTTGAAAACTTGCAGTCATTGAACAAAACTTCAAGGTTGTGCAGAATTCACAGGAGTTTGTATGAATCTTAAATTCCTGGAGTGATAAATGTATATTCCTTTGTCCAGACTGCATGTTAAATCCAGGTGTACTGTACGTCTTAAAGTGATACACCACTGTGTCCGTGTCTCTCTGACAGCTCTGATAAGGGACATGTTCATTCCTCGCCCACCTGAGTTGTCGCCACCTCTGTCGCCGATGACTTGATGGAGCTCCCGTCAAGCAAGAGTTGGCTCGACTTTTGTGCTTGAAGTGAGGAAAGTCGTCACAGGATCTGTCTGCAAACACAGCAAACCGAGCACACACACACATGCGAACACAACACATCACACACACGAATGTAGACCCACACACGCTCTGTAACCAGGCTGTAAGGTCGAACGTGACACCTCTTTACTAGTAGCTGAACCAGGACAGTCACTTGCATTGTGTTTTTTCATCAATCTCTCACTGTGAACCAAGCTGATGTTGTAGATCAGGTGTGGAAAGTCAGGCTGCCGGCGCTGCAAGCTACATTTTTAACCTAACACTGTTCAGTCATGTATTCCATCTATATGTATACATTATCACTGATTTTATGAGAGAAATCATTGTGATCAGTCTGCTGTACGGAAACAGCAAGTGGTGCTAATTTCTTTCCACGTGCAGGGTGTGAAAGAGTCACATTTCATTCAAGGGTTAAACAGCGAGACAGATCTGGAAGCATATTTCTCTGTGCAGCTAAACTGAAAAATTGCTTTTCACATTTAATCCGTCTTCATCAGTTACACCTGTAAAGCCTGTGCATGAACTCCCACAGTGTCTGCTCTGACTTTGAGACAGAAACTGTTAAGGAAGAAATCACTGCCGTAATCTTCTGAACAATTACACCGGCAAACAAGCGAATATCAGTGGCATCGTTTATTTCAGTGGCATATTTTTACGTCTTTTTATACACTTATATTAAGCCTTTTTTAAATTAATGCATTTACTATGAAGTTCTCAACTCTGACTGTCATGCATGTCATCCGTAAATCTTGAGTCCAGTCTTCTGCAAATTATTCATGACGTTTGTTTTAGTCTACCTGAAGTGCCATGTGGGTGGGGTTTACTTTGTCTAACACTCCCTAAAAGCTAAGGTGAAGCGATTAGTATCAGAAATTGAGTAAACAGATTTTTAAATGTGGCATCAGTGTGGACTAAGATGAAAATTTGTTGATCCACGAAGATCTGAAGCAGCTTGATTTGTCCTTTTTTTTTTTTAATCATAATTTTTAAATGTATAATCTGGTTAATTAGATGAGAAAATTAGCTTTAGAAATGTAATTAAACACTAGTATCCATGTTCTTGTCATGCATATGTTTGGATTTGATGACTTACAAACATATACGAGCTGAAGTTAGATTGTAGTGTAGTCATTTTCAGTTGGAGTCCTTGAAAAGTGCAAACTCTTCAACTAATTCAGTGTAAAATTGCGATTTGTTTCTGAATTGTTATGTGGGTCTTCCAAAGCTGTCTGTGCCTTTAATCAAAGAAAAGACATTTCAGTGAAGGTTTTTCTTTGTCTTTTCTGTTTTAACCTGTTACCTACACACATGATCTGCTCTAAATGTCCCCAGTGATTCACAATTAGTAAGAAAATCCAGTTCTCCTATGTTTTTTTTCTTTTTATCCTCTAAGTGTTCTTAAGCTGAATAAAGCTGTCAACACAAAAGCAGAAGTTTCTGTGTAATATGTGTGCGAACAGAAATAACACATTTACCTCATTCAAGGAGAAGTGGCTCTTTGAAGTTTTTTTTCCCATGATTGGTAGTAAATGTTCATGCAGAAGCACAAATCTATGGTTTAGTGGTTCAATTCCCCTTTTCTCCACATTTCGCTACATGCTGGAGCCTGGAGGTTTCAAGCCACTAAAGCCCTGTAGCTGCCCCTTACTTGTAAGTGGCTTTTGATAAAAGCATCTGTGAAATGACTAAATTTAAATCTATCCAGTGAAACATCTCACTGCAGGAAAGACAGGAAGATCACAATCTGCTAATACATAATGTCCATTTTAGTTTGAAAACGATTCTAAAGTTTAATGAAGTTGTGCACTGTAATAAAATTTATCTTTTTAATATTCAGGGAAATATTGATTTTTCACTCCAAACCTTTCTGAAATATGTACACTACTGTACTGTGTAGGAATTACTATGATAAATGTCTTCAGCTCTTTTACCATCATTTGGTTTTCTAATGATCAGCTTTCCTTTAAAATCAATAAAACTTGCATTAGCAAACATAACATGCATTTGGAAGACAGAAGACCATTTTCTCGTTATAGGCCTCTGTATATTTATGTAAATATTGCTTTAAAAACAGCTGTTTAGAGTCATAACATTCATTTAACATGACATGTCTGAGCTGGCAGTGAAGTTACTTAAATATTACCTAAGGTTGAGAACTACTACATTTTAACTGTATATAAGATAGTTCAAACTAGCTCCATGTCGAGCAGCTAAACAGTAAAATAGTGTTTGCACACTTATGTCATCAGTGTTGGTCTAATAATGTCAGACATTATAATAATCAGTCACTATTTGCTGACAATACTAGTTGCTAAATCAGGATTTTTAAATACAGAACTTGTTAATGGAATATTTGTAAATTTCTGTACTGGTGCTTTTTCCACCAGTAAAGAATTGGACATCAGGTGGTCCTGTGTATTATAGCACATTGTGTTTGCTGATGAATGCTTCCCTTCTGCAGTTGAGCTAGCACAGCTGAAAATGGTTGTGCTGATTAAGAAGCAACAAAACTGTCCTTTTTTACACCAGTTGAGTGTGTGCAGCAAATAATTTATTCTTAGAAATTAAGACTTAACCATGTGAGAAACTGCCAAGAAACTATCAGGACTATCAGAAGATACACAAAGCTGTGTACTCCTCCCTTCACAGAACAGCACATACTGGCTTTAACCAGAATAGAAAGAGGAGTGGGAGGTCCCAGTGCATAACTCAGCAAATGGTCTAATAAATTAGCTTGTTTGAGAAACAGACAATTCACAGGTCTTCAACTAAGAGCTTTGTTTAACAGAGCACCGACAAGAGGCCAGTCTCCGTGTCAACCGACGCAAGTCTGGGATTTTTGCCTTTTAGGCAAAGTTGCAAAGGAAAAGCCTAAGTTCAGACGGGCTAATAATAGCTAGGTGGCGGGAAGTGGTGTTTGGATCACAAAAAACAATTTTTATGAGATATGAATTTTTATGTCACCCTTGCTGCACCCTTGATGAGCAACAAATAGTTCTCAAATAGCTCTTACATAACGCGGAGGAGTGTTTGGGGTCATTGTCCTGTTGGAAAACAAATGATGGTACCACTACGTGCAAACCAGATGGGATGTCATGTCACTGTAAAATGCTGTGGTAGCCATGCTGGTCAAGTGTGTTCCTCAGTGTGCCCGGAGTTTTCAAATTGAGTCACCTTCATTTACTAAAGTAATGATGTACTGTCTTTTCTCTTAACCAAGTGTTTCTTGCCATAATCTGGATTTGTACAGTAGTTGCAGCAGCACGAATGACTCTGTGCCCACTCTTCCTCTGGACAAGACAACTAATGATATAAAACACATTAAGAAGGCAAGAAATGTCACAAATTAAGTCTTGGCAAGACAGTCTGAATTGAAGACCATCAGGTGACTACCTCGTGAATCTGATGAGAGAATGCAATGAGTGTCCCAAAGCTAAAAGGTCTACATAGTTCTATACTTATACAGTACTGAAAATGACAAAAACAAAGAAAAAACACTGAAAGAGGTGTGTCCAAACTTTTTACTGGTAGTGTGCGCACACACACACACACACACACACACACACACACGCACACGCACACGCACGTTTGTTCACTCACTTTACCACACGTGAGGAGTAACAGAATGCTCTGCATTTCTTAGTAAGGCACAGGAGACAACAGCAAAATGCTATTTTTTCTTTCCACCTCACAAGCATTTAATCACTTTAGAAAATCGGATGTGGGCAAAGCAGAGGATGATGGAAACTAAGCATCTTAAATCATAAGTCTGGGCAAAAACAACCCAGATTAAGTAACCGTAAATTTACAGTTTTTCCACAGTCTCACTCTGCTGTTACACATTCATCACTTGACAAAACTACATTTCAGTATTTTTGTGAAGAACCTGACCTGAAGAGGGAAATCCTTAGGTCCCTCCCTTCCTGCAGTAAGACTATGTTGTAAGAGTTTTAACGGGACAACACTTTGTTCTTTCTGGTAACAGTTTCAAAGCGTCACTTTGCATTTCCACCTTTGGGCAATTTAATCCGTCATGTGGGGTCTGTCACTTTTTGTACTCAAACATGACTTCCTGTCAGGTGCTGATCTTAAAAACAGTGGCCGATTAAATTGCTCCTAAATTACAGTATGTTGGCCAATAAATGATGTGAGCAAATGAGTAGAGTTGGTTCTTTAATAAAGCGAAAGTTCCAGAGGCAGAAAAACACAGTGAGTTAAAGTTAAGTAATGATAAAATTAGAGTTTAAAAGTAAACTCTGTTCCCAGAGAGATGATGCGCTTGTAACACATTGTTTTGCCATCCTGTGTAGTACAGAATGTGGTTGCACTGGAGTAAAGATAAGAAATGTCCTGCATTTAAAATCCTACTTGAACTAAAGTTTTACCAGATAAAAATCTGATAAAAGCCAGAAATAATTTTTAAAAAAGTACGTTGACTAAAGTACTTCACTTGAGTATTGACTTTTCTGCCACTTCATACTTTGGTTTCACTACATTTCAGAAGCAGTCTCCTTTTACTCCACTACATTTATTTGATAACTACAGTTACTGTTCAGAATCAGAATAACAAATTATATTCTGAATGCAGGACTTGTATATTTCTACACAGTGGTACTGCTGATATATTTATCCATATATGGATGTATGATTTGGTAGTTTAGGCCAGTGATTTCCAACTTTAAGAGGGTCATACAAAAAATCTGAAGAGTTCCAAGATGACTAATGGGAGAAGAAAGAAGAAAACAAATTTCTGATATATTAAATGTGTTTGTTTGCCAATCCTAACACTTTGGACCTCCCATCATAATAAAGATGTGTCTGGAGCAAAATAAAGCAAAAGCAAGAAAAAGTTGGAGTTTGTGTTTATTATGAAGAGTAACCATAGTGGTTAAATGTTTTACTTACTTAAACACAAATTGTACTTGCTTTTGCTGCTGGTATTGGATAATATTTTCTCTATCAGTGACCCATTCATCTGTTATCACACCTGACAGCTTACTGTAAACCACTGTGACTCTTCTCCTTTTCATTTCCTGGTAGCTCACCCAGCTTCCCCTTTTGGTCAAACTGGACGCAGTCCTCTATCAAACCGAGGAGTCATACTGAGGCAGAACTGCAGCTCTAAATCCTTTATCACCACCATTAGCGCTCAAGATAAATCTCAAAGGAATGATTCATAACTTATTCTTGGTAACTGAATATGTACAGAATTACGTTCCCATTTCCTGGGGAAAATTCTCTGATTCACTCCATATTTATAGAAGCAGCAAGAACAAGAACAAGAAGACAAAAAGGGAGCATGAGGAATACACAGTGGTGGAAATGTACTATAACATATAAATGTGTGAATGTGGTGTGTCAAAAGAGTACAATTACAGGCAACTTTACTTCTACTCTATAGTATTTTAAAGGAAAATGTTGTACTTTACCATTTTCTTATGGCAAATGAGCAAATCTGCTCCTGGAGTGAAGTAATTAGATTTTCTTTTAGAAAAAAAAGACATTTTACCTCATTCTAGAGCAGCAATTCCATATTTTTTTTAAAACATTTGCGTTAATGTTAACTTTTGTTAAAATACTCAATGCAAAAGCAAAACTACCCCTTATGCAATCACTGTATAAGGAGTACTTTTACTTTTAATACTTTTTAAAATATTAGAATTGTGCTGTATTTTGCTGACAAAAGTCGCAGTATTACTTGTAATAAAGAATTTTCATTCAGCATTTTTACTTATGGAGTCTTTGAGTACTGCTATCACTGTGAAGAGACACTGTAGTATGTAAACAGACTACTCTAAATACAATTATTTTATTAGAACATAATATACTTTATGAGTGCAC
>OMLM01003619.1:40831-50900 GCA_900302695.1 Helostoma temminkii
AGGGACACACAACATCAAATAAAAGCTGAAATTCTCAACTTCTAACGTCCATCTTTTGATCTTTAACACAAATGTCTTAAATGTAAAGCAAAAACTAACAAATTACCCATCATGTCATTTCCATACTTGCGATGAGAGGAGTAAAGCATCGTAGAAGTTTTCTTTCCCCTTAACCAACAGCCGTAGCATCAAGATCTGGGATTTTCACATTTATAAGCAAAAGGACAACTGATTAAATGTGGGATGTGACATAACAGTAAATACAAAAACAACAATAAGGCAACAGATTAACTTAAAAACAACAGCTACTGTGAGGAAAATTATCTCAACTGATGTTGAAATACATTTACATCAAGTCAAAATACATTGAGGAAAAAAAAGTTAGGGCTGTGAAACCTCAAAATTATGTTTTTCCTCAAAACATTACAACTTTTAGTTTTGCTATTGTGACTCAATTCTCAGAAGATTTTTTTCTTAACAGTGGCACCAGATGCAATTCACCAGCATTTAGCACGAGTCATTATTACGTCTATTTGTTGTCAATCCTGAAAAATATTTCAAAATGCATAAAACTTAGTGTTAAATCAATCTCTCCAGTACAGTAAAATTCTGTTAATGTGTTATGGTAAAATATCACTACCCCTGATTGTCATTCAAAGAAAAATAAAAAAAGCCACACAACAAATTTTAAAATCTAAATCAGTGTTATTGCTATTTCTACTGTTGACCACAAAACATGTTATGTCTGGCAACCACCAAGGAAACAAAAAAGCTACTATATATTTCATCTGGGTCTGTTTCTGAAGGAAAATGTGGCAGTGACAAAGTTTCCAATCAACCTTTGTTCAGACTGCAGTGGTTAAAAACACTCTTTTCCTTAAGCAGCTTCAGTCTGGGAACAAAAACCACAATATGTGTTTTTAGGGAGTGAAAACAGACAAACAGCAGGAGGGAATTGTTAGTTTTGTTTTCTGCATGGACCTCTCTCTCTCTGTAGTTGTATATGTAATAAAGTTGATTTGAATCCACTGTGCCCAGAGACAACAGAGTCCAACTGAAGTATTTAAACACATTACATGAGTTTGAAGTTACAACCTGAAAGTGTTTTCACTGTGGGTTAAGGTGCAGCCAAATGAAGTCAGCATCATTATCCCAGTAACCACAGTGACGCACATATCTGTAGGATACTGACGTAGCTTTTATGCATCAATTAGCTACAGAACATTAACAAACAGCACAGTGGTGTCATAGTTCACTGGAAACATCGTTCTCGGCTAACTGCGATTTGCAGGAACTGTCGACTAGGTTATAAAGATATTGACTTGGAATAAAACCACTTCTGGCTTTAAAATGCGTCTACGCTGTCCTGCTGCTGTTCATATAAAGTCTCACAGCGATTTGCACATGAAGTGATGATTCTGTGTGAGCACATACACCGAATGTGTTCAGTGTACCAACAGCTGCAGAAAACGTAGCAGTGTACACAAACCGAACGTGAAGGATTTATTGCAGGACTGTTGCATCGTACTGATTAGTTTAAGCTTGATGTGCATAATAAACACCCAAAAGAGTGTACATACCATGTATATTTATAATGTAATTAATAAAGTACCTGACAATGCTGTGTGTGCGACAAGATCAACAAATGTGCTGTTCCATCCAACAAATGTCAACGTACATCTAGTTGCAGTTTTAACGGAGAAAAAGTGAATCGACGAAGGTGATGACAGGAGACTCTCTGCAGCAGGCGAGGTGGAAGAAGAAGGAATAGAAACAGCAGCTTTGGCCTGGAGAGGGGATGTGTCTGCAGGCTGTGTTTGTGGGCACCTCTGCGTCTCATTAGCCTGAAATTATAACCGAGCAACAGGCCTAAACTTCACCTTCATCTTCTGCGTAAATGACTGTTCAATGCTACAAGGTTTAGTGTGAAACTACAGGTTTTTTTTTTTGGTAATAAGGATGTCTTTGAGGGAAGAGGTGGGTGTATTATGATCATACCTGGGCTAAACTGAACTATAATTAATTCTCCACGGTTTCATAACAGCGACTGATATGATGCGGAAAAAACCTTGCACGTCCTGTACTCAAAACAAGTTACAACAGACCTATAAACTGTGTTTTCAGTCCTGTTAGAAAACTCCTCTCAATCAACAGAATCCACAACAGACTACAGATTTTCACACGTCTGTGAAATTATCAACTTCATTTTTGAAATCTTAAGATTGTGTTCGTAGGGAACTCAAGGTTTGTGCTCTCACCATTTACCCTGCTCTAATAATCCGCTTACATCATGCATGAGTCTGCACATTATTAGTTCACTAGTATTCAGAGCAGATCATCATGATAGTGTTTCTTCTCATGTACTTCTGTTTTCTGCATAATGGTCAACTTCCCACATGCCAATGAGTATGCAAACACTAAAAGATATGTTCAACACGCGAGCAATGCTATTTATTGGTGATTAGTTTTATCATTTACTCACTATTAAGCCCTCACAGTATGAGGTGAATGCAGCAGCAGAATCCAGATGGATGCAGATTTTAGACCCATTTCGTTTTAATGGGATGTATTCTCACCATCATGTTCATGTTTTGTTTAAAACCGTTCCTGCTTCCTAGTGACAACTTAACCACAGAGGTTAAAGGTCCTATCTAGTCTAGTGTCTAATATCTGCGTGCCTGAAACAGCTGGGAGTGCAGCTTCTATCTCTTTTTGACAGTGCTTCAAAAATCATCACATCTCATTCTAAAATAAACAGGAAATCATAATATTATTAAAACAATCAAAAAAAATAGAGATAGTAAAACAACAAAACTGATATATCTCTACAGTATGTTCATTGTACTTACACAGGAAAAATAAGAAGGAAATAAGAGGAAAAATTCTCATTCATTCTGTTAAAAAAACACAACTCCAGTGTTTACCTTTTGACTTAGTGTAGTTTGTTTGTTTACAACAGGAAACTAGAATTTATACGGCTACGAAGTAAAATCCATCCGACTCATTTGAGTCAAAAGAGTTCCTTCCTCAGTAGTAGGTTCTGTGTGATGAGGATAGTGTCTGTGTCTGGGATTTGTTTGTGAGACAAGTCTTTGTAGTGTGGGAAAAAAAAAAAAAAAAAACTTCCAGGGGCATCTCTATCTTTAAAATTAGCCAAAAGGCTCACGGCTCCTTCAAGCATCAGACTGGTGTGCAAAACCTTCACACTTAAAATCCACATAAGGTCCAATTGGAAAGATAAAAGCAACCATAGTCCTAAAAACTTTCCAGGTCAGGCCCTTCAATTAAAAACGTGCTTACAGAAAATCAGCTAAAATCATTCAACAGGCAAGTTGAGGCTTCTCTGCTGTCGTTGTGCCAGTCTCACGACTCCTAACGACAGCTTACATACACACACACACGTCCGAGACATTAAACACTATCATTGACAGTGTTTATGATCTCACACACACACACACACACACAAACACACAGACACAGCCTTATTGCCTCTTACTCTGGGAATATACTCCCCACAGTTCAGTGATTCACATAAGAAAAATAGAATACTCCTGCACACCTGGTTTACACTTTACAGCTGACAGTCTCTCCAGACAGTTTTGTCCAAAGTGCAACCTCTTATTTGTGATGTTCGACCTCTCCGGGTCACTCCTCTGTGTGCAGGAGTATTCTGCTTCCTCTGAACCTGCACACACAGCCTCCCCCCCGGAGTCCGGAGGTCTTAGCGTTTCATGTCTCATCTCATCCTGTTCTGCCTCATCAGAGGGACAATGCAAGACGGCGGGCCTGCCTTCGACAAGAAGGGGTGTTTGAGAAGCTCGCTGGCTGTGGCTCTCTGAGCCGGATCTCTGACCAACATCCTGTCCAGGAAGCCTTTGAGCAGAGGGGACACCTGGGGAAATGAGAGAAAAGAGATGGGGACAAACTGTCACACAACTGTGTCGTACAGCCAACGTTACTCAACTATTTTACTCGTTTAAATGTCGAAATGTAAGCTTAGAGCCATTGTGAACCACATGCCATCATTAGCCTGGGTGGTGGCAGTAGTACTGGGACATGTGCCAGAATGGGGAGAACAATGAACGAATCAATGAAGAACAAGTCAATAAGAGGTCAGGTTACATCACACTCCTTTAAACAAGTAAACAAGTTTAAACCTACACCCAAATAACAACAGCAATAGAAAAAAACAAAAAAAAGAAAACGGAGGCTGTTCATCCGTTATCATTGTTTCAGATAAAAAAAACACCAAAAATCCAGATGTATGTTTTGTCCCTGACGTCTAACATGGTGTTTTTCTGCTCTGTGCTGCTGTACCTTGTGTAGATTCTTCAGTTTTGGAGGCAGATTGTCTCGAATCATTTTCATCGCTTTGAGTGGTGGCTCGTTGAAATACGGAGGTTCTCCATCCACCATTTCTATCACCATGATACCCAGAGACCAGATGTCCACCTGCACATAGTGAGAAGAAACTGTCAGCAAGTGGAAGAGATGTGCAAGTTCAAATCAGATGCTGAAGGAAAACCAAACATGAGTGTTACCTCTGGCCCATAAGGCAGTCTGGATATGAGCTCTGGTGCCATCCAGTATGGCGTTCCAACCAGAGACTTCCTTCTCTGCACTTCTTTAGACACCTGTGCGCAGAAACCAAAGTCTGACAGCTTCACCTGGAGATGAAAAAAAACAAAAATGAATAATGTCATGAGTATTTTTCACACACTCACACACACACACACACACACACACGCACACACACACACACACACACACAGAAGAAATACAAAACACTATCAATTTACTTCAAATTACTTCAAACTAGTTAGAAGCCATCTCCTTCTGCTGTTAGACTCTTTAGGCAAATTTAATCTGACTTTCAGGTGTGTTTAAACAGCAAAAAAATAAACATTCAGTTTTGATATCTGAAGCACAGCATCTGCTTTGATAGTTAGGGCAGTCCAAGGCAGGCCTCGCTGCCACCCACCCCTCCTTCTGAGAAAAGTCTGTGCATGACTGCGTATCTAGAGAGCCAGACTTTGATGTCGCTCACAACGCCAAGTGCTGACCTCAGATGGCTCGGAGAGAGAAACGAAACAAACTTGCACAGGATGAGTGCTCACATGTATGAAGACTCAAATACTGTAACATGATGACAATGGCTGGCACTAGTTTGGTGATCACCACAACTGCCAACCAACTCACCAACTACACTTTTTTGCAAAACTGTTTTAATGGATCATTATCTTGCTGCATACCTCGGTTACAGTTAACCTTAAAAATCACAGACTGGTGACTGGACATTGTCCAGCATATTTTTAACAACAGAGTCATGAACATGGACCTAAACAGATGTTACAGGCGTCTCCAGGTTCTTGGATGTTTTTCCTGGGCTCTTGTGTGACTTCCGGAAGAAGTTTTCACTGTGGTTGTCGGGGAATTTAGGAAGTTCCGCCACTGCGACAGGTTCACTACTGTGTAAAGTGTTCTTAATTTGGAAACAATGGTTCACACTGATGTTCTCTGGCGTCTGGAGTCTTAGAAATAACTTTCTCAGACTGAAGTATTTCAATCACCATCTTCCTCATCTCTCCTGGAATTTCTTCTGGTAGTGTGCATAATGTGCTGCTTGTTGAGACACTTTAACCACTGCTCACCATGTATAATAAGTTCTATTCGAGAGTAGCACACTGGTTATAGGTAGTCCAGCTGAAACTTTGGTACATCAGTGCATTTAGTAATTATGGGGAACATATGAAATAGCTTTTCCACACTGAGCCCAGTTGGTGCTGTAAAACTTATTTTGCTGTAAATCATGTTTAAAGATCAGCAACAATTTAGTACGAGATATAAAACCAAACAAACAAAAAAAACTGTAGAGAGCAAGACGGGTTACATACTTTCTCACATAGCAGTATACCACCCAGCACACAGGTGCAATCAAACAAACCTATCACACCCACCCCACTGACGAGAAATACTTCAGGCTCGACCAAGTCTGCTAAACCACAAGCAACAACACAAACCCAGCCCAGGACCAAAACTCCACAGCAGAAGCAGGAAGCCTTCTGTGTGATGAATAACAGGTCTTCCCAAAAAAAAAACTAACTGCTGTAGTTAAACAACATCTAAAGATGACATTCATTAATTAAAAATAGAAATGTCCAGTTTCAGTGTTTATAAATGCGCATTCAAATTTATACTGCCACAAAGGACAGAAAGAAAAATGTGTGAGGTGGGTGAGGAAATTTGATGCCTTTGGTGCATGGTGGTGAACAGTGTTTTTTTTTTTTTTTTTATAGCCACAGATAACACCCCTGGCCTCTGCTGTTAAAGCTGTTGGTAATAATAAATAAAAATCATCGTGACTTATGCTGTGTGCTCCTGAACATATTTTATTTTGAACCTGCTGCATGTTCGAAACAAAAATAAACCACAACTTTAAATATCATCCAGACTGATATACACCATTACATCTACCAAAATAGATTTTACCCTTGCTGTCACATTGTTGCAGCTCTATGAGATCAAAGAGTGGCACCAAGTGTCCTCTGAGAAAGTCATTAGCAAGAGATGAAAAACATTAAGCAGCATCTGCAGGTGGTTTTTCTGCCTCACAGAGCTCAACAATAGGGAAGAAGCACTTCTGTGTCACAGTGGAGGTCTCTCTGACCATATATACTGTTGAAACCACACCGTATGAGGACATCAAACCACAAACACTCATCAGCTGTGATCATAAGGCTGTGGTTTACGTGTTAGCTCATCTTAGCTTGAAAAGTGTGACATGCACATTAAGCATATGTTGTTTAAAAGAGTCAGCAAAAAAAAAAAACTACACCAGGCCCAAACTTTAACCTCATAATATACCAACAGTTAATTTAAGAAACAAAATGCAAATTTATTATTGTTATGTCCAGCTGGGTCAGAGGTAATTTACTAAATTAATAACACGAACTGTGTGAAAGACAAACTCAAGGTGCTGTGAAGAAACAAGGAGAGGGAATCTGGTGCGTTTGCAGATATTATGGCCTGTGATCTCTGTCTGCACTTGCTGATTGACAAAAAGTGAGCAAATCAGTTCAGAAATATGTGATCCTTGTGATATTATCAGTGCAGGCAAACTCACAAGCTACGGCAAAGCAATGACAACGTTTAGCAGGATGCTTGCATAGACATATCAACTGGAAACATTAGCGCCACAGAACCACACATGTATGTATTTGCCCAGGAAACGGGTAAACAACAACTAACCTTCAGTGCATTATGTCCTCATCTGCAACCAAATCAATACAGTAAAAATTTAGGTGTTAGGGTCATGCAACACGTGTGCTTACTGCCTGTAATACCAGCAGCTGGGTTATCTTTTTCTCTGGTACGGCTGTGCAACCATACTGGTTTCATTTTTTGTAGAAGGCAGAAACCTGCTTGTCAACAGGCAGGAAGTGTTTGGCATCTGCCATCGCTCTACGGTAGCGGTAAACATAGAGGCCTTTATTTCCTCATTTTGGTCAACATTGTTTTTTTTTTTTCCTGTAAAAGTGGGTCATGTCTTGTCAGTGCCTGCACAGTTTGTTTCATGTCATATTAAACAAACTCTGGATGGACATGATGTCTTTGCACAACCTGAGCCTTAGAAGTAAAAGCATTCATGTAGCTAGTAAAATAATAACTAGGCCCAGTCTTAGAATTAATGATTGCTGATTTTAAGTGTGCCAGTGCTGGTACTGTGCATGTTGTGATGGCTGACCAAAATCTAGAACAGAAGCGTGTTAATGGTAATTACATTAATAACAACACCTGTGCTTGTTCTTCTGTCGTAAAAAAGGTCAGATTACGCTTCAATGCTGACAATGTGCTGCCTCACCCAGAGTGTTGTGGTTTGACATATAAAAATAAATGTGCTACTGCTGCTACTATATAATTCACTTTGCTTCTGTAAAATTCCACACTGAGTTCTTATTTTTTGAGACCGGTCAAATAAGAAAAAGTCCTGCACCCCTCTGACATTAACCTTTAAAATTTTTTTTACAATAATAGCTCAAGTTACAGATTTTGTCTGTTTGCTCTTTTTGCTTAAAAAATGCTAAGATGCACCTCTCTCTTTTGGTGACATGTTGAAAAAAGACTCTTAGGTGTTTGGCACATACCCGGCCATCATGAGTGAGTAGAATGGAGTCACTCTTTATGTCTCTGTGAATCACACCCTGCGAGTGGAGGACAGACAACGCCTTCAGGACAGACAGACACACCGTGGCAATCTGCTCCTCGTTCATCCTGGAGAGTGAAGGAAACAGAAGTGAAACATGTTAGAAGTGAAGCATGTTAGTTTGGACACCACCTCTGTTGTTGTATTACTGTTCTTAGGCTGCCATTGAGTCTGATTATCTCTAAAACCTGTAAAAATTATATGTACACTAACACAGACCGAAAAACAAACAAACAAAAAAACGTTTATAGCTGCAAGTTGTAAAATGTACCATGGCACAGGCTCTCTGTGCCATTGCATCTTTCGCGCGCTCTCTGTAAGGAACACTTTAGGTAACACTGCCCCCTTATGGATTAAAAAAGACTTGACAGGTAGAGGAAATGTGCAGATTTAACTCACTTACAAGCATACATACAAGCCCCTTTATCCAAAATCCTTAATTATAGAGATAAATAAATGTAACTTCCTCTCACCTAGTGTGTGTCACAATGTCAGTGAGAGCTCCTCCTTCCAGGAACTCCATAACAACCCACAGCTCGTCTCCCACCAGGTAACTGTTGTACATCTCCACCACGTTATCATGGTGATAGTCCCGCATGATCACCACCTGTGGTTATAGAAACAGATGAACACAAACAGAGTATGCTTAGATGACTCATTAGATTCAAAAGAATGGCAGGAGAGCGAGAAGGTGAGAGACTCTAGATGGGTGATTACTGATAAGCTGATTTAAATGTCTAAAATGTGAAGTGAAAGTCTGCTGCACATGAATGTGAGTGTGAAATTGACTGGATCTGACCGATAATCCGACTCATTTTATATCTAAAGGCTGCAGCAGTTTTCATGCTTTCATGAGCTTGTGTTGCACCTCTGCTGTTTTTATATGAAAGATCTATACACAGTTAAACACTCAAGCTGCTTTCAGACATGCATCCTGAATATAGTTTCTTCCCATGTGAGAATGCGTCCAACTCAGACAATCTCCCTCTGACATTCTGCGGAATTGTGCATTCACACATGTATTTCAAAACTCACACTTTTAAGCTAAAGTGGTATACATTCAGGATAATTACTGAAGTCACAAGAAAATGAGGAATAAAAGATACAATGTGACAATACTACAAGTATATGAAAGCATCCATTCTGTGGTCTTCCAAGTGATGCTCATTCAGTGTGTTTGACATTAAGCTGTGTCGACCAAAACACCAAACACCATTCAGAAGATTGTGAAATTCTTACCTCGTTGAAGAGGAGTTCACGCCGTTGTTGTTTCCTCAGGTCCATCTTCTTCACAGCAACTAGTTTCCCTGTAGTCTTCACTGTAGCAATACACACAATCCCCGTGGATCCCTCCCCTATTTTAATGTAGTGGTCCAGGTAAGTCCGTGGATCACCAGGATCCACCACCATCTGTAGTGCTGCTCTGAATTGCTCATGGGAAACCCTCTGGGGCTCCCTCTGAGGTGAGCGGCCCTGGGGTGGAGCACCTGATGCCGGTGGCCCAGAGGGCACTGGAGGCCGTGGGGCTGGAACATTAGGGTGAGGGGTGTGTGGATGCTGGGTGGTTTCAGGGGTCAAGCTGGGGTGGGAAGAGTGATGAGGGTGTGGGTGGCTTATAGGGGTTTTAGAGGTGGAGGAACCTCGGGTGGAGCCACTGGAGGGGCCATTTTGAGGAGAGGATTCATTGTGTCGCACCTGCTGGTAGACAGAGATGGGAGAACATCATCACAAGCACAACATACTGCAAATACAGTGAAATCAGAATTAGCTTTTTAGTATTGGAGCTGCAAAAAGCTGCTTATGAATAACTTCCTTCATTAATATAATCCTTATCAAATATATATAATAATATATTGCATTTGAATT
>OMLM01003619.1:50920-61809 GCA_900302695.1 Helostoma temminkii
ATTTTATTAATTTCAGAAGAAACTGAATTGTGTATTTTTGCATTTTGTGTTTGAAGAAACTACAACTGAAGGTTGTAATGTGGATTTATTAATTTTATTTTACATAATAAAATAATTTTTGTCAGACAAAAACTGACAACATAGTAATATGAGTTTTGTCCAATCTAGTACCTATACTGCTCATTGATATGCAAAGGTGCCAGCAAAGAAAATCCAAGCATGAACCTTTTCATATATGTAACAGTTTAAATTTTATTTTTATTACATGATTCTGTTTTGTAATATTTGTATTTGTTCTGTTTTAAAAAAAACTCAAACTGCACAAGTCTTGACATTATCACTCACTACAACAACCTGCAGAACAAAGAATAAGGCAATAGCAACTGCTATCCATCTGCCAGTGGCTCTTTTTGCACTTATTCACATTCTTCTCTCAGTCAACACATTCCCTCCGGGCTGTTACTTCTCCTTCTGTCTGCCCTAAACAAAAACAGATGCCCGAATTTCTGTTTATGGTGACGCGCCTACCTGTCCTGTGGGGCTACGTCCACCATCGCTGTCTGTTCGTGGGTAGGTGTTAAACGGCCGTGTGCTCTGTTGGGCAGTCTTCATCACCCCCTCTGTTACTGGCAGGTTTGGGGTGCGGATGTTTGGTCCAGAGAGAGGCCTCTTGTCCTTGGGAGACTGAGGGCTGCCATCCCTCACCACATAGGTTGACTTTGGCCTGTGATCAACCTAAAAAGCAGAGTTTATTAGAGAAATCATTGGGATGTGTGCAAGAACACACTGTTTAAGACTTAAAAACCATTAGCTGCTGTGTTATTTATATTACACATACACCATATGCACCATTGTGGGAAATACAATTCACAGGTTTGAATAGCAGATCTAGTGGAAAGAGTGACACAAGTACTGCAAACAGTAATGTTAAAATAACAACAAAATAAACTAGGGTTCAGTCCCTACCTGATCCCTGTCTCGAGGCTCTCTGTCTCTGTGAGGAGGAGGGGGAGGGCCAGGTCGATCTCTGTGGGCTCTGCTGGGTTCTTGGCCCCTGGGTTGCTGCTGGGGCCGACCCTGGACTCCCTCATCTCTCTGAGGAGGATGTACTGTGTGTTGACTCTGGCGGGGGTCACCTGCACTCTGGTGGTCTGATCTGGAACGGTTTCTGAGAAGCAGAGCGATGTACAGATGAGTAGACATATCTGTGGTGCAACTGTTTATGAGCTTGTATGGGAAAAAAACAAAACACTTCTTTGTTGTGATGCAGTAACATATGTAGAACAGGTTGAAACCGAAGAGTAGATACACAATAACTGAACACTTAAAATCGTATTTCTGTCCAAAATCCCGGAGCTGCAGTTTGACTGATCACCTGTCTTGTCGCTCTGGATTTGAGTAGTGTCTGTGGTGAGGATCTCCGTTCTCCTGGCCTCGACCTCCCGAAGAATTAGAGTCACTGCGAGGCTGAATGGGAGGGCTGCCATGTCGCAGGGAGTTGGAGCGTGTAACAGACATGGTATCAAACTCATCCAGCAGCCACGTCAAAGAGCCGTCCACTCCCATCTTGTTGCCACGTACAATTGTCTGGGGAAAACAAACATTTTCATCCCAATCAGCCGAAAACTCATGATTTATAATGTTGTTTGCTCTTTAGTTAAAATGCTTCTGCCATTTGTGCTTTTGTCTAAAAGTAGTGTATATAAATAAAGGTTTTGAGATTCTGCCTTTGGGAAAAGAAATTGCATAAAATTAAAAAATCATTCCAGATTAAATGTAATTTCCACTCATCCCACCTTGCGTGGCTCTACAGTAGTGATAACCGTTGCGTCGATGAAGGGTTTGGGCCGTTTGGCAGTGTCCTCGATGAGTGACTGCCATTGCCGCGGCAAACCGACAAACTTTTGCTCCTGCTCATCAAAGTCTGTATGTACACGATGCTCAAAGTTAGATGGAGCAGAGATCTGAATACGTGACTTCTTCTTTTTGGTGAACATGATGGTGGCTGAGGCAGCTGCAGCCGAGCATCAGACCTGCAGTGAGGAAGAAGAAAAGAGAGGAAGGTTTAGTAGGAAAGCTATATACTGCACATGCATGCACACAAGCCTGCAGACAGGCATCTTCTGAAACACATCAGACACAGAGTTTCTGTTACTACATACAAGTAAGGCTGTTGACAGCTCACTTTCTGCCACATAAAACAGATACATACCTTATTCCAGACTTTGCTTTATTTATAAATAATTTATAAATAATTCTTTATCAGTGTGAGAACTTTTCAGAGAGCCTGATATCTACACAAACTGCCTTTGAGGACAACATGATATTTGACGGCTGTAACAGGACTCGGATTCCAGGGTGTGGTGCTGTGGGTCCAAACCAAAAGAACAGCATGTGTTTGCTCCACCACACAGTGAATGTCAACAAGGGGGATAAAACACACACATACACAGTAGTACTCCCTAATACAGTAAAACCATAAAGTATGGGCTCAAAATGCACCATCCAATTGAACATCTTGTTGAAATATGGGCTGGATTATTTTAACGTATAATTTTTGGTGTTCAGATCCTTGCATTGTGCTCACTATTGTCATGTCTTAGTGTGACACTTGAATAGGCCAACGTTACCATACTATAAATAGTTACCAAAAAATGGAAAATTACTTCTCACGAGTTTAATATATATAAAAAAACTGTTATAGTGAATATTACACATTACATATAACAGAATTTCTAGTGTTATGAACAGCCAGTCTGGTTAAACATAAAACACCCCCTTCTCCAGCATAAAGTCATGTCTGATCGCTTAAACACGTACAAATGAACAACAGTAATCCTTAATATACTGTTTAACGTATAATGTTAATTTATAACGTTTCAAATCACGTTATAAATGCTGTTTCTTCTTTGTGTTTGTGGGACAGTCTCACAGGTCACCCAACGTCGCCTTGGCTGTTTCACACAGGCAGTGAGGCAAAGTTGCCTCACCTCTGAGGGAGCTTAAAGGAGGGTCTGCACAGATGCCCCATGCCACCATGGTACCTTTCATACAGCACACTAAGGCAGTGTATTGGTGGGGTGAAGCTGCTGTGAAGTGGGAGTGTTGAAGGGGCTGTAGTTTGCAGAAGCAAACACTGGGGATAAATGACTGGTGAACTGAGCATGCTGCTGTGCCAGTCCACACACCGAACTCTGACAGTGAAGAGTTCACCACAGCAGAGAATATTTACTGACAAAATTTACAACCTCCACTAATGTAAAGTAGTTACTGTCTAGTAAAAAATAGCTAGGTTTGCTATAGGCCAATACTTGGGACTTAGATAATGACCAGACTACATTCAAACAGAACAGCTTGTCTTGTTTACACTGGTACGTAATAAAATGACAGCCTTTTGCAGTTATGTATCACCCATGCTAACATCATGACTGTAATTATTTGACAAGGACAACTGCGTTATTAGTGCCATCTACTGCTATTGTGATGGGCTGAAATAAAAACCTACAGATGGTGGAAAAAGTTTCCTCTGAAGTACTGCACAGCACTATTGCCTAGGGTCTGCACTGTATCCCTTTCAGCCTTGCTGCTTTGTGGGTATCAGAAAATGACACTCCCAGCAGTTAAACTGAGACTTGTTAGTGATTAGTGTCATAAGCGGAACCAGACCCTGAAAAGAGGGACCAATAGGAGCAGTGGGGTAGTTTTCTTTAGTTATTTTCGAACACTACTGAGCCCACATCAGTCTATTTAGTCTTGCAAATAAAAAATAAAAAACCAAGAGAAGTTAAAACGAGGTAATAAAAAAGATGCATGAATGTAAGGACTCAAAAGGACTAAAAAGACAAAGGCAGATAAAGGGTGGGTGATCTGGGTGGGTCATAAGTTAGAGGGCATGAGTCATGCTGCCGAGCTCAGCCTCCAGTGTTAATAAAGCCTTTCTCAGCAGGAGTGTTTGAAGTGTAGCAGCACCCGCCCAGGAAAACACAGAAAAGTGAGGTTCACAGCCAACAACAAAGTGCAGGCGCAGAATTTCAACACCACACTACAAATGCACTCATGACAAAGAAATGTGGATAAATTAGCAGTACAGGCATTTATCATACGTGTACTAGTACAGAGACAAACAGAAAAGTATGTTGTTACTGGGTGCAAAGCCTGCAAAACAGTGCAGCACATAACATGGTAATCAGTAACTCACATACCAATCAGCTTACAATATTTTTGGATTTATGTGGTCATGCACCATTGCAAAGCTACAAAGGAGAAATACAAAGTGTACAAACAAGTCTTCCAACAAATCAAAATGAAAGAAAGCAGTTCATATCCTCATCCATGGTGTCCACTTAATTACTAGCTTTAGCTCTGCATCATTGGCAGCACTTTTAGAAGCAATGCCTTCTTATATAACTTTGCATTCATTTTTAACCACATTTTTACATGTAGATGTTTTTCAAATACATCAAATCAAATGTTTAATATATGTTATTAGTAACAGATTTAATGCCAGTCTCCTCAAAATGGAAAAGTAAGTTCATGTGACAGTGAATTTAGGTCCCGATTAAGACACATTTTCAGTGTTTTTCCCTGAAGAAACAGGGTTTTCATCATCTCCACCCAGCTACCAGCTATGGATTCTGTTGCCATTAGCAAAAAGATCTCATAACAGCAAAGTTACAACACTGGTGATAAATTCCTCTTTTCAGCCATAATGAGTCTGGTGACAAGAGGGAAAGTTGTATAAATCACTGTAGAAGCCTATCATTAGTGTTCAACTAAGACAGCAATAAAATCAATCAATGTCTGAGAACCCTGCAGCACAGATAGTAACTACTGCCTTAAGGAACAATGAAATCACTGAAGACTAATGGAGGTGGCTGGAGAAATTATCATTATGCCTACAGAAAAACAATAAGTGCATGCACATTACTGTTAGATATAGTATAGGGCTTGATTCATACTATCTTATTGAAAGCACAAGGAGTTTTAACAGACTGTAAATCAGAACAAAAAACTGTCATGTGGGGATGGAGAATGACACTGAGTGTCTTCTATTCACACACAGTGGTCTGGCTGTGAATCAAGGAGCATTGTGGCTTTCAAATGCTGAGCTTTTTTACTATAGCCAGCGATATCTGAAAGTCTGAGTTAAATGGGTGTGGGTGAAAAACAAGATTTTATTGCTGCTGTCAAGAGCCAAGATTTAAATTCAATGAAGGCCAAGTGACAAACCACAGACAGAAAGTAGTGCTCCGACCTCAATATGATCTGAGACAGAACTTTATTCACTAGGTAGCAAGCATAACGTCGACTGCAGTATGAATAAACATAACTGTGTGGACGCAAAAGGAAGCAAGAGTAATTAATGTGCCTGGCATACTATGAAAATATGAGAATATGATTGACCTTTTAGATACAAAGTAAAGTTTATTATGCCCGATAATTTAATATAAAATTACTAAATATATATAACCAACATAACTAAGTTAAATTCACATGCTAATTCTGAAAATGTGAGTATCAGCATCACCACTATACTACCACATAACTGTGATTTGACTTCCATATGCCACCAACTGTGTACTGACATTTACAGAGCCAGACAGGTGCTGAGGCAACAGGTGAGCTCCAGGCATTTAGATATGGAGAATGATTGACGGCTGCCACAGGTGTAGAGCCACTCCCTCCATCACAGACAGCCCCGGGGCTCAGAGGCCCTATCTGCTGTGTGACAACTGCCAGAGAGGACGAAAGAAAGTGGTGTCTGCTCCTCCTGATCACTACATTACTTAATGATTCTATTGAAATTAAATGGAAACATATGGACAGATTAGACAGTCCAATGGTGCAGAGTGAACTTGGTTCCTCATTTCTGTCTCTGCATGCTCAGTTTGACCTTTAATTCAACTGTAAGTTGTCAAGAGTGACAACCATCAGATTCTCACAACTAATGTATCAAGAACAATTAGTGTTTTTAAATAATGTAATGCCTAATTAAACAAATTTTCTGGTTTTTAAGACAATATATAAAAATATATCCTTTCTGTACGATGCTACGTTAGCGATTACTGAACTGTACTCTTCAGATCTGTGATAACAGTCCAGACAGAAAGCTAAAAGATTAATTCAATTCAATTCAATTTATTTGCACCCTGCCACCCACTCAAACAGTCCTAGTAGTCTCTCTAACACACAGAGGAAACCAGAAGCTATGAAAGGGCCCCTCCTCCCATACTGTAAAACAAGCAGATCCCTCCCTGTACTCAATCACTATTGTTAGACCCTCTCTGTCTTTTCCCAAACTCAAAATCCATCACTCTCTCACCATCTCTCTCCCCCGAACCTCAATCTCTCTTTCACCACACTTTCCTTTAATCTCTCTCCCTGCTATTTTCCCTTTTAACAGTCTTCCAGCCTTCCACCCCTCCCTCACCCTCTCTCCTTGCATTGCCCCGCTGCTACTCGTGCATGCCTGGCTGAACAGTGAGAAAGCCTGCCCGCTCAGTGGGCCAGAGCCAAACTGATGAGCTCTGGATGAAGCTGCTGTCCTCTGGCCTGATTCAAGTATTGTACATGGGTGGTCTGCACTTGGAAGGACACCATCAGTCACAAGGATACTAAGCTTAAGTGATACAGCGGAGCATAAAACTGTACTAAACTGGAACCAGATCTAAATTTATAAGGAAACTTTTTTTTTTTGGAGACCTGAAAACAACTTTAAATCCAACAAATACCACTAAAATGCACAACAAAAGACAGCTCAAGCATACTGTAGTCTCTACATAGATATGATTTAATCAAAAGAACAATTGTCCACATGGTGAAAGGCTAAAACAAATAAAATACCCTTTGTCATATTTGGCAAATGGCCATTAATAAAAAAAAATGGTTTTCTTTCAACATAATCTGGTTTCTTTTCCAACTCATGTATCAACACGAGGAGTGGGGTAATGCATTTTCCGGCTATGCCTTCTTCAGCATACAATAGTTCTTTAGTTTCACAGTTGACTCCATTTAGCGCTTCACTAACAATTAAGTGTCAATCAGCTTATCACCAACAGGTGAGTCAAAGAAACTAAACCTACATTAACACAATGTAAAAATAAAACAAAATTGCAGATTATACAAGTACACAATTACTGTGGGTCAATATACAATCACTCTAGTGACAAACTACTACTGAAAACATCTGTGAGACATAAGTGGCACAAACTCCATATTAAGAGTGTTTAGATCGTATTTTGGTTGTTAGTCTGGAAAGATTTCTACTAAAATCTGAAACCTGTCGTACTTTCACATCAAACACAACTGCCTTCTGATAACTTCCAATGAGATAATCTTGTAAAACGCTCTTAGCATGAACCGTATACCATTAACTGTAAACATCTGTCAATTTAATTAGCAAACCAACACCATCTGTATGACGAAGAAAGCATGCATCACAAATGTCCTCCCTTCGCTCTAATGATATTATGACTGCAGCTCCATTAAGACATACCTTACATAACTATCCTCTTAAGAAGACACTCACAACACTCAAATGTTGATGAGGCCAGTGTAAACATACTTCAGTAAAGAATGTATAGATCATCAAGGTTTGGAGGATTGTATCTCATCATCCGTCAAGACCTTCTAGTATTCCTCTTCTAGTACATTAGGCCACATGTATACAAAATACTTGTAATGAATTGAAGTCTCATAACATTAATACTCTCTTAATGCTACTCTCTTAAAGTTAATTCTGAATGGTTACCACAAGTTGGAGGCATTTTTAAGTGTTGCTGACAAGGTCTCTTGTCAAATGCAAAACAGATGTCTTGGATCTTGGGAGTAAGTTTAATTAACGCACAGAAATCCCCTTGTTTACATATAAGCCACAGTGAGAGTTAAATCCAAAAACTTTTACAGCTGACCACATCAAGAATTGAGGCAAGGGCTTCTAAATGAGGGCTGGTAACCTGCCAAAGTGACTGGTAGAGTACACAAAGTTACCAGACAAGGCAAAAAAACAAAAAACACAGTGCCAGTGTTTGTCAGGTGGCTATTTCTCACGCTACATTTTACAGAATATCTTTACCTTAATGAGTTGGCTTTCACCAAACCTAAGTAATGTCTCTGACTCTGAATAAGACAAACAGATTTTAAAAAGCGAGGCGCCCAAAAAGCAGACAGTGGCGTCCGTGTTACCACTGTTGTTGTGGTGCTCCAACATTAGCTTGCTGGTGCTGAATCAGGGGTGATAATTAATAGCCTGTTCTTGCACTGCTGCAAATACACACACAAACGCGAACACAACACTGCTCTGACTCCGTTTCCCAGATTTATAAAGTGCTGTGCAAACAGGCCGTACACAGTGCGACCTTGGAGCTACCAACCGCTCTGATTGCCATCACCTTGTTCACAACCCTGTGAGTGTATGTCTCACAACTGAGTGTCTACTGAATGTCTACTATTAGTAGACAGATATAAGCAAGTATAGCATAAGCCTAACTATTAGTGAGGTAGTTACATACAGAACTGGTCATTACACTTGTGATATGAAACAGGATTGACAGGCTGACAGCTAGCTGAGGTTCAGATCATGAGATCTCCCAAGTAATAGGTCTAAACAGAGAGATACAGTCATGGATTATGATGCTGATCAGCCACAGTTCTGCCTTTTACATCTTGACAGTCATTGGCTGTGTGAGACACATGAATGACTTGTGACCAAAAAGCTAAAATAGTAAATATGATTCATGTTTACATTTTGGAGGAGTGGTTATGATTGAAAAGCCTGGAAGGACCAGTCTCAAATCTGGAAGGACAAGTCTGGGGAAAAAGGCTCTGGTGACAACTAATACAAGCTAGAAACTGCGGCTGAATATGAACAATAGTTTATCTTTTACACACATCTGCAAGTTAGACACATTTTGATATGCGAAAAAACAAAAGTTCATTATGTAAATTTAAGCTAACATATATATTATTTGATGTTTTAAATGATGTAAATAAAATTACTGGATGTGTATTTGTTGTATGCTCAAGGTTTACACCTGTATGCTGTATGTTTACTTGTACTTTTACATAAATTATAAATTGCCTTTATATCTCCCTGCTGCTGTTGTGACATCTCGGTTTAAAATTTAAAAGGCTTAAAATGTACATTTTGCTGGACAATTTATATATTTGCTTTTGAATAGAGAAAAAAAGAGAGTGACATAAGACTTTGCCGAATAGATATATGTTTTACTGGATCCAAAATGAGTCATCAGAACCAAATTCTACATTTCATAATAAAAAATATACATTAAAAATATAAAAACATTTTCTATTCATCAATGCAAGGATCAAGTTGAAAAAAAATGTAGCAATGAAGCATTAAAAGTGTCAAGCACAGACATCGCTATCCTCTCTATGCTTATCTCTGACTGGGAAGTCCAGACTACTCCTTTTGTCAAGTAACTAAAATAATAAAATAAACTTCCCATACACACACACAGGCACACGCAAACCAAACTTCCCAGTGAGACACTTAAATAACAGTGAATCGCCACCGGAGTCGGTTCTCCCCCTCATCTCCATGTGTCACCAACACTTGTGCAAAGAAAGACAGATGACCGGGACAAGCGGAGTCCGGCAGCTGTCTTGACAGTCACAATATGAGCCGTCAGTAAATGGAAAGAGTCAGAGAGAGGAGGGAGGAGAGTTAAAAGAGACGGCTCCTCTCCAACAGGGATGTCTGTGTGAAATACAAATCTCCCCCCTTCTCTCCCCTCTCTCGCTGCTTGGTTGCCCGCTATCTCCCCCCTCACCCTCACACAAGGAAAACAATAAAGTTATTATGCTTTTTTTCCTCCTGACTCAGTTAATCCACGTTGTGAGATTTTAACAACAGAGATTTGTTTCTGTGGCACCACATTAACTTTGGCCAGGTCGCAGCAGCGCAGCACAGTCCGACCAGGAGTTTCTAACTTGTAGCACTTGTTTTATAAACGACACAAGAAGGTGTTAAATAAAACACAGCGGTGCGTGAAGGTGTCCATTTGCTGTCGGGCATACTCACTTATGGTCCCAGGTGCTCTGTTAGCCAGCAGCTACACACTATCCACCTGATCTCATGTCGGAAGCGCGGCTGAGGTCGAGGGAAAAACCAACAGAGAGAGAGAGAGACTCCCTGCAGCGACAAAGTTGTTTCCGCGATGGATTTGAACTCGGTTAACTCGTCGGAAGCGTCGTCAAAGGCTGAAACGGCCGCTGTTACCGACAACCAGCGTCAGCGTGACAACACACGTACAGGGAGGAAACGCGAGCTGCTGTTGCTGCAGCCTCCGGGCTGTAAATACAAAAAGTGTGTCGCATTCCTATGGTTTCAGCAAAACGCGGCCCAGTATCATGACGTCACAGAGGGAGGGAGGGAGGAAGGGAGAGAGAGGGGTGAGAGAGAGAGTTGAGTCTATTAGCTGCATCAGGTCCAATTAAAGTTATAAACAACATATAACACTTCCTCCTACCTCCTTCCTGCTTCTAACACAACCCTTCCTTCCTATCGAACATGCCCTCTCAGGTGCTACCTGTCAGGTGATGTGCCTCCAGTGGTGGAAAGTTGCTAAGCATTTACAAAAGCTCTGCATTTAAATACTGCTTTTATTTTAGCGCTACTACAGGCACCTGGCTGCTTTAGCTTGCTTTGCAAAAGCAGATTCTTGCTAAATATACCAAAGTGGTGTTATTATTATTATTATTATTATTATTATTAGCTGTGATTGTAAAAATAATAGCACCAGGGGCTGTGCCAGCTTGAACCTCCAGTCTCGCTGCTCAATGCTTGGCATTAAGGTGATAATCTCTGAGGTGGACAAAAGTCCTTATTGAAGAAATTTGCAGAGCAAGGGGCCAAGCAATGTCTGCTC
>OMLM01003620.1:4401-25600 GCA_900302695.1 Helostoma temminkii
TGTCTGTTAAAATATAAAATTTATATATAAATAATAATATATAAATTTAATTTTTTTTAATCACTAACAAAGTTTCTTTTTTTTTCATTTTTACTTGATGATTTACTTTTTAAAATTTTTTTACTTTATGGAGCTAAACCAAAAAAACAAACAAACAACAAAACAAACGTAAGTTATCCCAAGGTCTACATGTGACATTTTTGGGGGGAAAAATATTTCTCACCTTAACTAATTTATGTTATAATCTTTAATATCTGAAACTTAATGTCCGTCTTAAGGCCACTAAAGGTGAATCTGACATCTCAGGATCTAATCTCACATATACTGTAAACATCAGTCACAGGAACAACAGGCACCAGTGATGTACTGTTGTGATCACACGATGAAAGAAGGCCTTTGATGCATTTGTTTTTTAGGGCCACAACCCAAACTGTACAGAGGAGGAAACAAATCTGTTTTTTGATAGGCGCAAGGCTCTTGGGAGAATCCATACTGCGTAATGCTTTGCATGTTTAGTTTACTGAAGAGATGCAAAGATGCAGAGTGTGCCAAATAGCTGATAATGTAATACACATCCTTCTGTCACATTTTGCCTAATGGACTCCTTATATGTATCAACAATATCAATATCATATTTTAATGATGCATGGTCAATAACATGTTAATTACTGAGCTTTAGTATTTACAAATAGTGCATTTTATTGCTACTGGACAAAGCCAGGATGCTGTTCCCCCATTTTCCATGTTTACCCTACTCTAATCATGTGTTGGCTGTATCTCTAGTGTGCAAACATGAGTGTAGTGTTGATCTTCTCATTAAAACAAAATGTTGGGCAACTCCTTTAAAATCCATGTTCAGCATATTGTGGTGACTTGTTCACGGACCAGCATTCCTGTATTTTTCCATTGGTAGACCTGCATTTTATAAATCATACAGCCCATGCCCTTTGTCATTTTATTGCCATAACTGGTTACATCAATGCCCTGCCTACTCACACATGCCAACAGAGGATTAGCTGAAAGTGTGTTTTCCAGAGAACCGCATAAATATTTATCTATTGTGTTTGACCCTTTAAGGTGCGGCAACTTGTTTCCACTTAAAAAAAAAAGTAAAAAATAAAACAGGTGGTTGCAACTCATGTTTAGAGCATGGAAACACCCAATAGGATTACAATTTAAAGGTGACGCAGAGTTTGAAAATATGAGGAAGATTTTCCCTGCTGATAAATTAGACAATGCACAGTAAGATAAGAGATAAGATAAGATATACCTTTTTGACCCACAGTGAAACATTTCAATGAACTGTTAGCACAAGCCTGGTTTTACAACAGATAAATACAGAGAAAGAGTTCATTGAACACGACTGGAAGAAAACTGTGAGCTCCCACAACAACCAAAGCCTGTCCTGAGAAGAGTATTAGCCACACAAAGGCTGGTGATGGACACTGACTCGTGAGAATGACATTGCAGGGGAGCCTACGTGCACGAGGGCACAGATCCAGTACTGGGCTCTTATTGTGAATAGGAGAATTTGAGCTGCCAGTTCAGTCAGGTGAAAATTAGCCCAGTGCAGATCCTGTCAGGTGCCCTGAAAGGTCAAGGCTTCTGACATGAAATAAACAATGTTTAGACAACATTGTCTGTACATTATTATGTACATGTCAGAAGCAGTAGATTATTACAGTAGATTACTAGATTATTACATTTTAGAATTCAAAATTTAGGCATTTCACTCATGTGACACATACTTGCAAGTTACACTGAAATACATGAGGAGTAACTGGACATCTCATGAGTTACATTCACTCCAAAAACTTCTACAATTAAATAAAAATAAATAAATACATAATAATAAAATTCTGACATTGTGTTTAGGGGAATAATCCAATATTTTGCTTATGCTGAAACTAAATACATAATGTTCATTAGTGATTTGAGTCTTTACAGAAGACTGCCTGCAGGCTATAGCTTGATATTTAGTATATGCCTATAATCCTAGGTTCAATAAAATTGCTTTTGGTATTCACAGAAAGACATTCTCAACCTGTTTCATATATTACCAGCAGTGCTCAATATCACACTCATATCAGTCTGCTACAGAAGCTGAAGCAAGCAGCTTATTTTACTGGAAAAGAGGCAAATAGCTAGTATGGTTCTGCCTACAGCATGTTAACTAGTGTTACATCTTGTTTATCAGCTACACAGGCTATTTCTGCCTGTTTCCAGTCTTTATACAAGGTTACACTTAAGCTAGATAATGCTTAACACATGATTCTGGTTCATGGACTGTTGGCAGAGTGATATAGTTTATTTTCCAAAATGTATTTCTTGAAATTATTAAACCTTTAAAATCATGTGTTCCAACAGGGTCCCTGTGGAGGGTTGTGGTAGATGAATGGTTACGGTGGACAACACTTATTACAGCATCCCTTGTTCAAATCCGACTGGTAATTTCTGCTGCATGTCATGGCCCCCCTCGCATCTTTCATGTTTATTGTCTCCTTACTAACACGATCAAATAAAGACAAAAAAAACCCAGATATCTTTGTGAATATTAACAATTACTTTTTTAAAACAGGAATTATTGTATGTTTTAATTTCCACTTGATTGCCAAATGTTCCACAAACAGGACAAAACGTAGTAATTGGCATCCTGACCATTTGATTCAGTGCACAATACCATCCTGTAGAACATCAGCGAAGTCTTTGTTCACGAAAAATGTCTGTTATTGTTTTCATTGGACTTTCAAAGGATTTCTATGTCAAACCTAAACATAAACAAACTGTTCCATAATGTGTAATTTTTCTCCGCTTTCCCCTCGCTACTCCTGACGTTTGAGTACAGACGTTCTTCCTTTTCTACCGTGGTGATTATTTTCTTTCCATTTCAACACGCTTCAACAGGATCCCTCCACTCCACCTGTAACAAAAGGCATGTGCATCATCTGCGAAGAGATGGTGTCACTCATGTCTGATTTTGTATATAGTTTTCCAGGACAGATGGTGATTGGACAAATGCATTTTCTTGGTAAAAACTTCATCATTTGATGTATAGAATTGTTAAATGGAATCCGTATTTAATGCACTAAAAAATTTAATAGTACTAGTGAGAATGATGAGAGTGATTCCTGGAAAGTTCCTGGAAAAACTGAAACTTGTTGCAGTGTTGTTTATTTCTAATTACTGATTTGAGGCATTTCTTTGAAAAACCAATTCAGTTCATTTGGGGTTCCCACTCAACCTCTTCCTGAGCGCTTCCCTGTTATTGTTTTCCCAAGGACTCAAAGGCAGGAGACAAAATACAAAGGGAACATATTCTTGACAAATTCAACCTGTTACGCCCCCTTTCCCTGCGCTTTCATACACTGTGCAAACACATGCATTTCCCTTTGGATGCTCATAATTATTTTCTTAATAATAAAAGCTAGTGCGTAGTTTTCATTTCTGAAATATGTTTTTTCAGGCCTTTGCTATCAGGCATTTCTAATCACAACAGAGGGGTTGAACGGAGGGCAAGCATGTCATATCAACAAGTTGGAGATCATTAGATCACACATGTGAACAAACTCTATTTATTGTTCTATTCTATTATAATTCATTGTTAGAAGAACCACACGCAACCAGACAGATGGTGCGTGAATACAAACTAAAATAATCTCAGTCAGTTATATTCCAGATATGATATATAATTGTAGCACTAATCCATGAAGCCTTCATATGTTTAGGAACCTGGATATAGCGTAACAGTAAATTTTATTTATCTATGTAGATAGTCATCCATAATACAACTTGTATACACATTTGTTAATGAAAGAGGGAAAAGGGATTTTTTTACCATACAGTTAAGGTCTATTTTTTAAATAAAAGAAAACTGAAAGTATACATCGTTTAATTGCTTCTAAAAACAAAAAGAAAATTTCTAAAATACCTGATTAGGATCTCAGTAAAGGTGTTACCACATTTCAAAGCTTTGGCCCAGAGATGACAGTGGCATTTATGGCTTCTTGTTAAGATCGTTAACTTGCATTTCTGATGCCTGTTTTTAATGCAGTGCCGTCTGATCACAAGCAACCAGTATGGCTTTTCAGCCTCGTGCCTCACAAGAGGGATTGTTTTAAATTCTTGGATTCTTTTGATGATATTATATATTGTAGATTAAGATATATTCAACGCCTTTGCTATTTTACATTGGGAAACATTATTCTGACACCTTTTGACAATTTGTAGACACAGTTTTTCACAGATTGTTTTCATTGTTTAAACTTTTGATATGTTCTGTGGTGAATAAAATATTGGTTTGTGAGATTTGAAAATCACTGGATTTGATTTAATGTAGATTTTACACAACACCCAACTTTTTGTGTGATTGGGTTTGTGTATATTGTATAAAAATATGCAGTCCATATATATACTAGATTTCAACTTATGACCTTTAAAAATGTCTGTCCATTAACAAAGTTGACAGAAACATGTACTGTACTTAACTTAATTTTGCAGTGTATATGCTTGACTTGACTTGCTTGACTCACCCATGCAGGTGTTTTTTCTTTACAATGCAAATTATACCACCCGAGACCTGCTTCTCAGTCTACCATGTCATTTGTCATTTTCTCATCTTCCGCTCTTTACCTGCTTGTAGATTGTTGATAAACCACTATCTTTGATGTCTCTCTGACATTTTTTTCATACTGTACAAAGGCAAATATACAAAAACGTACTGTAATACACAGTTACCTATTGTTTTGCACCTATAAAAAATGAAAAATCTTAAGTTTTGGGCTACCTTTTGACTCTAGGCTTTGTGAGGAAATAAATTACCTTCATACGCAGATTTTCTATATAAATTTAAATCATAGTTCTTAAAGAGGTTAACCTGGCCGAGAAATATAAAGTACCACAAACAGAAATACAAGTAAAGGTATAGCATAACACATAGACCAAAATGAGATCTAATCTCTATTCAGAAACAAAAAAGTAAACAGTAAGTAGAAACCACACCATTCAACACATTTAAACAAAGCTTCATACAGTAGTGTTCATACTTAATGTACAATAGAAGCAACTCCTTAATAAGCTTTAGTTTTACAGGCTTCAACATTACAATGATGCACTTAACACATAAATACATCAATCATTATAATCTGGAATAATCCAATCTCATGGAGGCTAATATATAGATATAGACATAGTTTAACAGTAACTAGAAAAGTGGCATAAAAACCTGAGTGAATGGTCATAAAATTGCTGACCCCACCAACATGCCCAGTCTTTTGTCTGCTTGTTGTGGTTCCTCTTCTTTGCTCTGTCCACTTTCTTCATACAATATAGATGATGCAATTTGTGTGGGGTATGTCTGAGTTGGTTGTATGCCTGTGGTTGGAGGCCTGTCTTCTTAGCAGCCAGCAGCAGAGCACAAAGCTCCTGCACACACATGGTGCATAGTAATAATGAAAGCACGCAGGGGTGGAGGAAATATTCTGATCCCCAAGTTATGTAAAAAAATTTAAATTAGTGGTAAAATGTGATAAAGTGCCTTTTTATTATTATTATTATTGTTGTTATTGTGATTTGGCACTATAAAGATTTGTACTGTAATCCATATTCAATTCAATACAGTTCATTTATATGGTGGTCATCTTCAGTTACTTTGTAATGTAAGGATTATGACCTTACAGAAAAGATACAATAACAATACAACTAAATACTATTATAGTATAGAAAACCAATAAAACCCCAGTAGAGCAAGAACTAGGTGACAGTGGAGTGGAAAAACTTTTACTAGATGAAACCAGGCTCAGGGTGGGCAGCCATCTTTTCTCTATCTACTTTCCATTCACCCGGATTCAACCAGTCGAGGCAGATAGCTCACCATCTTGTGCCTGGTCGTAAAGATTACATTAAAAAAGGCCTCGAAATGACTTTTGTTGTGATTTGGCAGTTTATAAATAAACTCCATCAAATTGAATGTGGGTTAAAGTACAAAAGGATATGCTGTTAAAGTCCAGTATTCTATAGTAATAACAAAATAATGAGTAATAAACAATAGAAACATAATATTTTCTGGTTTTAATGTATGTACATGACTTAATGATCAGAATATTTTCTCCACCCCAGCGTGCTTTCATTATTACTATACTATATCCCACGTGTGGAGCCAACCTTAGAGTCACCTCTTAACATACCATACTTCAGGATGACTGCACCGTACTGCACATGTAGTAGAATTATCATATTTCTGACAGTTTCAACTTAAAAACTGAAAAATTACAACTTTGTAAGTGTAAAATTCATGGCACAGCTATTAATTTAATTTTAAAAAATAACAAATTTGTGGTAAAATGTGATAAAGTGGCGTTTTATTATTATTGTTGTTGTTATTATTATTTTGCACTATGAAGATTATAGTGCCATATATAATATGACTATAATATGCCATATATATATATATATTGCTAAAAACCTGCTCTAAAAGAGCAAACAAGGTAACAATTATTCCCACTTCCCTCTGTTACAACAAATAGATTAAAATATAATAAATACTTTCCACTACTGTTTTCACAGTTTTTACATAACTTAAGTATCACAACATTTCCCCCCCATAGCGTGCTTTCATTATCACTACGCCCCGTGTGTGTGCGTAGGAGTCTTGTGCTCAGCAGCCATTGGCTCCCAAGGCGACAGGCCTCCAACAACCCAAAACACACCCCTCAAAATTGCGTCAGCTATATTATATTAACCGTGACCGGACTCTTGCCACCAAAGATACGCTTCCGAGAAGCTTGGCAAGAGTTTACGTCCACTTTATCACCGGGAAGCCTGAACACATCCAGGAAGCTGCGGCTTAAATCTGGTGGAGCAAAAGAAAACGACGAAGGAGTCTTTTAGAGAAGCCTCCGGTCTGCTTTTCCAAACAAAGACTTTTAAACGAAAGCCCAGAGGAAGTTCTTCAGTCGCTTGGACATTCAACTTGACCAAAAGGAAGAGAAGAAGCAGGTTTGCTTCACATCGCTGCCGACATGGACTCGGGAAAGGTAACTATAAGTCTTTTTTTCACTAAGTTAGAGGCTTTAAAACCCGTCAGACCGCTTTCGGCTCCTCGCTGTCAGTCCACAGACGAGTTCAGTGAGTTCACACTCATGAGGCGCCTCCACATGTCCCGTAACCGGGGACATGATGATGCTGATGACGGTAATGCGTCTATTGCGTCGCTATTACGCCACCATAGTATAAACCGGTGTTTAAACTCGTGTTTAGTCGCTTTTATTGCCAGTAAATATTCCAGTTTTAAGCTCAAAGCCATGAATAGACTTCACCCTTATTATTTCTTCAGGAACAGAACACAGTTTTCCTGCGTCACAGAGATGCTTTGCCACGTCTTGCGCCTTGTGCGCACATAGAGATGTAAGTTTAGGATATGTTAGGCATTTACATCACTGTTGGCAAATAGTGGTCCGCGGACAAATTGTGGTCCTCCACCAAGGATAATTGGTCTCTCAACAAAAGCTTTTTTTTCTTGTTCTTTTAAGTTTTAAGCTTTGTTATTCAACTACACATTTTAATAATAATAATATTATCAATAATAATAATGTGTCTTTCTATTAGTCTACCAAATACAATTTAAATTAGAATAGAAATAAAGATTAAAACTAAATTAATTAAGGCCAAAAAAGGCAGTAACCCTTAAGTTACATTTTACTGTCTCATAGTGCAACATGAAAAAAGCTCATTTGTATTAATGAGTCATTTTTTGGTAGATATCGCTGCTAGCTCACTACTCAGTAGAAATAATTTACCCTCACATACATATAAACAAGTTTTATAAAATTGTTTTATAAAATCAAACGTCCCATTGAATTGTACTGAAAAGAAACAGTCACATGTTTTAACTATAAAAACCCCAAGACCAAAGTGGGTGTAGACGTAGTGCCACAACCATGTGTAACAAAAAAAAGGGACTTCACACGTGGTAAAATGTAAAACCAGCTAATTTTGCTTGATTAGAGAGTTTGAGGTTGTTGACAGTTTGTCAATAAACTTATTGGTTAATCAGCTGCAGCTCCTGCTTTAAGGTTTAGACCGTTTGAAATTTGAAAAGATTATTTTAGATTATGTGACAGGTTGTTTTCACTAGTCTAAATGATTAATATCAAAACGTATGTAATCGATAAAGCCCCTTCTGTTTGTAAGAGGTCACATAATCGACTAAGACATAACACTGGTCCATTCTTCTTATACAAAAGTTCTTTAATGTGTTGGATGGTCGATAAATAAGTAACAGACTTGAGTAGCTTCCAACAAATATTACATTTTATAGATGTTTCATTGACGGGATTGTTTGAGCTGGTCCTCTGTGTCTTTTTTTCTTCACCAGAAGATTAAACCTAAAGGAGAATGTGAATGAAAAGATCTGATAAGGGATTTGTTTGGTCCTAGAGCTGTACTGAATACAGGACTGGCTATCAGGAAGCTTTTCTAGTCCAAACAGTCAAAAAGTGTGATGAGATTTTATATTATCTTTGATCATTGTTCATTGCTCAGACAAGAAACATGACTTATCGTCAGTATCTCCTTCTTGGTGACTTGTGGTGAATTGTGGTCACTGTCACATACACTCACGTGCAGAGCAGTGAAGCACGTACACCAGCAACTTCACTCCTCTTTTTCATTCCACTTTCTCACTGATGTAAGGCCAGCTAAACCCAGTGGAACAGCACAGGGCGGCCCAGTCTGACACAGTGGTCAGAAAATCCTGCACCAGCTGTTACAGTTCAATTTCTCAACATTATTTCCCTCATACTGACCCTGCTATCATGGGCCCTCAGTTGGACTGGTTTGTTGTGGACGTGATGGGAAAGAGTCCCCTTTTCTTAGTATCCACTGTGACATCCACAGCTGGTTTTCAGCCTACTGAGGGAATGCACAGCTGCCAACCCCAGGATGACTTTCTCCTTTCCATTACTCCCTCTTTGGTGTTTTGTTATTTCCAGCAGCGTTTGTGCATATCTTTTGTTAAACAGTATTTGCATGCAGGCTAATTAACATCTCCTGGTGAGGATTTTCATATCTGCTTGCTTATGCTTGTGTAGGTACAGTTGAAGTTCAGTACATAGAAAAGGCAGCAAGTGGCTCAGCTTCGCAGAAAAGCTACTGTACATTAGGAAGTGGTTGAACTTCAGTGAATTAAAGCACATTCAGAGAAGTGCTGTTGTTTAATTTGCCAGGCCCGCATTAAAACCTGTGCTGTCAACTACCACAGTAAGGTGTGGTCTTGTTTATCTCAGTAGGCTTGGTCAGTGTTTCCGGACATTGCACTTGTTAGTAATACAAATTTACACAATGAAATATCACTTTTCTTCTTACTATTCTTTTTAATATTATATCAAGCTTGTGCAGCTGTCATATTATAATGCAATTAACATTAAACACGAAAATATGACATGAATAAAACGTAAATGGAGCTTAATTCTCAACAGTAAGCTTTGTTTGGGTCTATAAACGCACCTCTACTTTCTAATTCTGCGTCAAACATACATTTGACCATCTCTGTTTTCAAAGAAACAGCCCCTTAAACATTTGACAGTCCAGGTATTTTGATTGAGAGCCAAGAATTATCACTCAGTCATTACCAATTCTTCTCCATGCTCTGCTTTCCAGCCATCTGCCAACTCTTACCTTCTTTAAGACAGTCCAGTGGATTTACTTTCATCTGTATGCCTACGTCCCTTCAGTATGTCTTAAACTGTAGCTGTCAGCCAGGTCCTAATGAGGATTAATGAGATTTTGCAGCAAAAAATAGAGATTAAGAGATCAAGGAGTGTTTTAATTGAGATGAACAAGCAAGCGAGAGTGCATTTTTAATTCACCTTCTGGAGATACTGGATGGCTGTGTTCACACCGTACTGAACTATCCCTCCGTTCACATGGAGAAGATGGTTCATTCAGGGCCTGGCTGTCCCTCTGGGCTTCATCTGACGTCCTCGTTCAACTGATATTAACTTGACAAGGAGTGTTAACTTTTATGTTTGTCCTAATTTTGTGTTTGAACCTTTTTGATGTGAACAGTACCTGATCTGCATCTGAAAACTCTGTCCATAGATTATTTAAGCAGCTTAGATGCAAGTTTGTTGACTTTATTAAATGAAAAAAATATATGTTATTGACCACAGTAAAATGTAAATTTTGAATAGTAATATTTTAATCACACATTTTAATATATTGGTATCTTTCTTCTGAAAATATATTGATAGTCTTCATCTGTTCCAGTTTTGAGGGAATGGTTTGAAATCAGGTGATTATGAACTTTTTCAAATGATAATCTCTCTAATGCCAGGATTTTAAACTAACTAAACACTGTTTTTTACAGTATTTTAATAAAGGCAAATACTAACAAATAGTACCAGGAATCTTTAAAATTAAAATCATTAATATTATACTTGGTTTAATCAAGAAAACATAGACAAACATTACATTATTCATCAGACTTTCTGCTCACAGTTACTTCAGAGATTAGTGTTACTTCCCATTAGAAGAAGCTCTTAGCTGCACTTGCGTGAGATGAGAAACAGATGAGTGTATTTTATTACCGAAACACAGGCTATGTTTTTTTCTATCAACTATTAAGCAACAACTGGAAAAAACTAAACAAAAAATGCTAAAAACTCTGCCCTACATTAGAAAATAAGGCAAGAAACAGTCATAATATATGAGCTATATCTTTAGTAACTGTTGTTTTTGTTGTGATTAACACTTACCCCTGTTACATGAAAAAGGTTAAAACATTATAGTAATTTAGAAACAGGTCAGGATGAAGATACTTTAAAGAGGTGAGGATGGGACACATATTGGATTCCCCCTCACTGTAAGTTGAGACTGAATAAGTGACGTGTGGAGGGACGTGATCTTAGCAATGTAGGCCATGAATGTGCCACAGCGTGGTAAGGGAGGAGCCTAACCTCGTCAGGTTGCCTGCTTCTGCTTTTAATTTTTTTTCCGAACTCTGTGACCTAATTTGTCAGTGCGTCTGCAATGAGTCTCACACACACACGCTAGAGGACTGGTTGACTGTTGCTCATAGGAAAAGGAGTCATAATTTATTGTGATGTGCTGTAGTGTGTGTTAAACAGAACAGATAGTTAATGATTATCAAGAGAAGACATTTTTAATTAGTTTATGTCTCATGCGATATCTGTTAAATAATACATCCCCAGTTGACCTGATTTTAGTTTAGTTTTGCATTTAAGAGCTCTCTGTACGGCACTTAAGAGACACAGATGATGTGTTTAAGATTGTCGCAAATCATAATTACTCACACTGTATTACACATATAGTATATTCTTTAGTAATTACTCCTAAAATCTATATTCCTTTTGTTTTGTTTTACTTTTTTGTGCACGTCGTCTGCTTCAAGCTTACTTTGAAGTGTTGTTCGCAGCAGTTTGAATTTCCTGTCGACATCCTTTATGACCCAGCCCTCTCATTTTCTTGAAAGAATAGATTATCCTTATATTCCATGCTTATATTTTAAAGAATTTGCAGTATGTCACTCCTCTGACACCTGACTTTGTTTTCTAGGCGTACTCGTGTGTGTGTTTAGCACATGTGTTTACTGGAGAAAGAATCAAATAACCGAGTGTGTACTCTGAATGAAAGACAGGATGCCGAGTTATGTTTTATGTTTGTTGAACCTCCTAGATCAGGTTCATGTCTAAACAGGTTTCGGTGGGTGGATTAGGTTTGGCTCAGACGTAAATGGTGATAGTGTTAGTGTAAGTTGTGGTTGAACATATCCTAATTTGGAAAACTCTGCTCTTCTCCGTCATTTCCTCACTATACATCACTATCATTGACCCAATAAAAGTGATGGTGGTTTGTCTACGTGACTGAGAAGGAGGATAGCATGGTGGAGGCTGGACTGGTGTGTAAATGTTTGCATAGATCCTCTGCTAATTTACCTATATCATGTGTTTCTTTTAATGTGCTCAGTGTCAGTGTGTCGGCTGCTGTCAGTGCTTACCCAATCAGAGTAAAGAGGTGGTGCCAAGCAAACAATCAGCACCATTAATTCTGCACCACAGCCATGACTAAACAAAAATTTTCTTGCTGCCAAACCCACTTCACATTTTCCTTTTCACATGCAAAGAAGTTGCATTTGCATTTCTGACTATTGGGACTCAGCTGAAAGCACGTGTAGAGAAAGACATTGCTGTCACATATTCCTTAAGCTCTGACTCCAAGATGATGCAATTGTACTTAGACTTGGATCCATGAAAAGATAAATTTTAGCATTTCATATGTTCTCAGGAAAATGCACCACACTTTGCTGGAAAAGATGAGGTTGGTTTTCTTGAGAAGGGTGGCAAAGTCACACTAAACTCCAACCAAATACTGGTGGATATTGGCAGCTGAGTTTGTTTACAGAGGCAGCCATGTGTCAGTTCCAGTCAGAGGAGGATTTTTTATTGTTCACTGGAAGGTGAAGTCACAGTGAACAGTGAATGCTGGATTGTCTCATCAATTACTGACAAAATGATAAACCCCAAACTCAAACTCTCTTCATTTGTTAACTACAGCGTATTGAATATTAATACTCCAAATGTGGCTAGAAAAGAAGAGGTGCAGTATGTGAACCCTTTAGAAATAAATCATTATTTTTCATGAAGTTTGATCTAAGTCATAGAATGTCATTAATCAGTAACACACAAGCAGTTACAATCGTTTGCGTCTGTATGGAACACACCCAAACGTCCACAGTGCTAATGGAAAAATAAGCGTTAAAAGTCTGTATCTGGTCAAACTTCTTTGGCAGCAGTAACTTCAAACAAGTGCTTCCTGCGGCTGCACACCTGCACAATGTTGAGGAGGAATTTTGGCCACACCAAAGGGTAGATTTACCTTGTTTCAAGTTATTCTGTAGTTGTTAAGCTGCTTCATCAGACAACTTCCACAGCCATAAGTCATGATGCCCTCCTCACTGTGCTTCTCTGTTGGGATGACATTTTCACTTTGGTATGTAGTGCCCTTTTTAAGACTTGAAGTAACTGTAACTCACACCTCCAGTCTTGTTTCATTGACAAGGCTAAGTTAACATTTGTTGATGTTGTTAATTTAGGGGTAGAGAGAAATAAATCTCTGGTTGGGAACAGTTTTAGGCAGTGCTCTAAGTAATTTGACAATTTTCTAACTCTTGTTTAAAATTCTATCCTTCTAGCGGAGTCGAAGTTTTAGGGTTTTGACTCTAAACAACGTGCCGGTTTAGGACTACATGTATTTAGAGTGGTACACAGAAAAATGCAGAGTTTTTGTGAATGGCAAACTAAGATATAGTGTGTTCAATTAGAACAAAAACACAACTGAAAGTTGCAGCTGGATGAACAATGGCTTAGGGAATGCTAAAGGCAGAGAACCAAAACTCGAGATGAGCACGTGTGGTGGCATTTAAGCTGCCATATGATTAATAAAAACTTTTTTTTTTTGGGTGCGTTGTTTTGTCACGGAGGAAGTCACATATTATGCTGCTGCTTTTGGTTTCTTTATAAAGGAACCAAATTTGTCTCACCTACTTTATTATTTAGGCATGTAAAGGAGGAGCGGATGTTTGGCAGGCATATTTTAGTGAGTCATTTCTAGTTAAATTCACTTTAAGCGAAACAACGACACACATGATTAACATTCAACAACATTTTGGACAGACTTGGACAACATTTAGTTGACATATTACATATTTATAACAACAAAAACACAGAGATGTATGTGTGTTGAACAGTTTATATGAGTCCTGTTTAAGGGAATGTGGGTAGAGATGAGTGCTTGATTTCATTCGGCGCACATTGCTGTTGCCACTTTCGAGCAAATGTTTGCAGCTGGATTCCAGTGTTTTCTGCAAATAATTCCAGCTATTCCCCAGAGGGGGTTTACACTGACTGGACTTATACTGACTTCAGTAATGGCCTTTCCCACAAGGGACAGACAGGATTTCTGTGTTTATACTAAAAAACTGCTGGTGTCTTGAGCTAAATCCTTGTTTCTAATCAGCAGAATGACATTGGCAACGCGGCTCCTTTAAGAACCCAGCCCACAGTTGTGTAAAGTGTGTGTGCGCGTATGTGTGTGTTTTACCAACTTTACTTAAACAGTGTCATTATGGACTTGATGACCCTCATAACAAGACCTTATTGCCTCAGAAAGTGGGCCTTTAATTTTTTTTAGCCAGTCCCATGTTTTAGAATGACCAGGCTGGAGCAGCTCCGAAGATACATACAAAAGATTTTTTTTCTTTCTGTCCTGCTTCCTCATCGTGCAAGGCAGGAATGTTCCCTCCCATGGCCCTCACAAAAAAATTACTCAGGCTACCTCAGTTACAACAAAAACTGCAGTTTAAAAGTTGCCTGTGGCACTTTGGTGATATTACAGAGGATAACACACAATCCTTTTAAATAGTTTCCAAGGTCATTTTTATTGAAAACCAGTGGGGTCGGTCCTCTTCTCTTCTGAGTTCTTATTGTTTGAAAGCTTAAATGAAAATCACAGGGAATCAGCCTCAAGGTTTCAGGTTAAGGTTCAGGTTTGTTGAGGTTTCCACACATATGCATGACATATAGTACATACAGGGAAATTATGTGTTGTGTTCAGTGTTCTGTTTCAGACATAGTGGCAGCTTGCAGCTTCAGTACCATATATGTCATTCTACAGTTGTTAGAGAGCGAAACAGAATTTAAACAAAGTTCAACCAGGAAATATCAGAAACACGAGTCTAACTTAATGCTAATATTACTCAACAACTGTAAATATGCAAATACTTAAAATGATGAGACATTTTTATTTTGGTGAAAAGGTTAAAAAATCTTCTTAAAATGTGATACCAATAACTAATATGCAGGTCTGAACTTACATTTCTACTGTTTTCGTCTGCTTATGATAAAGGTCCTGTCCTGGTGAAGGTCAGGTCTTTTGTTGCCATAACAGAAGTAATTTATCTGGTGTGAATCACTGTGGCGAAGGATTGGTGTGACTCTAAGAACTTAAGGCAAAACATGAATCATCCAGAGCTGCTGTCTGTGTGCTGTTTGATTCATCCTAGATTATTTCTGATGTACAGTACGGTCACTTTTTTAAGGATAAATCAGAAAAATATACAAAAATTAAATTCTTGCCCAGGTCAAAATGTTCACACAGGGAGGGTGACTTAGAGGTTGCTAGAATTCCACATACTAGGGGTAGAAATGGCAGTAGCTTTGGATCGACAACAACAAAGAGGCAAACTGTAGCTTGAGGCTGTTTGCCTGTCTGTGAAGGGAAATAGCGAAATACGCCAGTCTGGTTTATTAACTTTTTGGTATGAGGAAAATCTCTACTAATCTAGAGATTCTACTGAGATCAGACTTGAAAAGAGCTTTATAAAAACATGTACTAGAGCACAGACAATGAGCAGACGGGGGTCTGACCTGGACCTGTTCCAAGCAGCAGGTTTACTCAGATATCTACGTAACTATGTTGAGTAAAATATGGACCTCCCCCACATTTAGTATACACTGAATTCCTTAGAGTTGGTGTCTGTCTGGGTGTTGCCTGTTGGATGTGTGCAGTATGAGTTTGAAGATACATGTCTCTGTTTGATTTCTGTTCATCTTTATCCACCCACCCTTATCCCTCACTGTATAATGTTGCCTGATACAAAACATTTCCAAGATACTGTATGTGTGTATATTTTCAACAGTGCATTCATTATATAGGCTATGAAATTAGACACTGCTCAACACAAACGTTTTGTTTAAGTAGGACATGGATGCATTTTGCATTTGTACACTGAAATGGAAGCTTCTCACTAAATATAACTTATTGTCTACATTGTAAAGATGATACAGCTCTACATCACAGAAATCCATTGTTCACAGTGTAAAAATGTTTATTAACTGGTCAAACTGGTCTTTTCACTCACATTACTTCCTCTTACTCTTTTGCAGCAAATTACTTTGCCGTTGCTGATGTGCGTGGGAGCTGCTGTGATTGGCTCCCTGCAGTTTGGCTACAACACAGGTGTCATCAATGCTCCTCAATCGGTAAGTTACACATCAGCCATTATGTTGTTTTAACTAAGAAGCAGATAATGTGCTGTGAATTCATACAGTGGATTCAGTACTGGCTTTTCTTGTTGACAACAAGACTCAGTGACTTCTTGGATTGAGGAATGGGACAGAAGTGGGTGGAGAGGGGTTAAGGCGTGAGATAATAATAGCAGGTCCAAGGACATTTGTGCTGAGCAATTCCCGTGTAAAAGAGCATGCCTGTGCCCAAATATGGACCTCTTCTGATCAGGCTTGAAAACCTAGACAAGGAAAGACAGAGGGACTTAAACATAGACAGTCACACATCCCCATAACAAAACAAGATGATAAAAAATATGTTTCCATTGCCCCCTAAGGAAGAAATCCACAATATTTTTTTTAACCAGACAGGTACACTAGAGACATTCATTTCCTGGGGATTTTTTTGTGTTGCACTGAGGATGAATAACTACTGTTTGCGTTGGTCTAAACACACCCTGTGGCTACTTGCCTGTCCACAGTTCACAGGTGTGCCACAAGACAAGCCAAAGTCTGCTGGTGTCTTTTTATTTACTTTTGACAGAGAGAGAGAGCGAGAGAGAGAGACCTTGGTGTGCTGGAAACTGACTGCTAAAGCGATGCACAGTCACAGATCTCTGATATGTCCAGCCTGAATTTTATCTTTGAAGTGCTGCTCAGCTATCACCATAGTATCCAAACTGAGAGCGGCTTTCATTAGTTGTTTCTGAATAGTGGCGAAAGATGGTAAGTATTACGTATGACAGTGTCTGGACACAGATATGGTCTCGTTTTCACTTCTTCTTCAGCTATAAAGAGAAGTTGAAGTGGGCAGCAGATGCAACAGAGGAAATTTAACCAAACTTTAACCAAAATTGTCCAATCATCATAATGATACTTTTGTGACGTTTGTAATCTGGTTATGGTTATTTTCTAGATTTCTCAATATATCAGCAACACAATCTTACCAATCCTAAAGACCCAATACCTCTCAGAACTGTACGTGCTAATTAATATAGGCTGTCATTAACCTTAATACCTCATGCCAATAACTGAGTATTTCATAATATTTAACCTTGTGTTTGGCCCCAAGAACATACAGTCCATACATACGAGATTTGTCTCGTTCCTCCTGTGCTCCTGAAAACAGCACGTGTTGAGCTTCATGGAGCTCAGCTCAGGAGCTGTGAGTGGTTTGAGAGGGAGGCGGTGACTGTGTGGTCTGTTACACACTGGGCTAGTGTGATCCTGCCCTCATGGCTCTTTATCCCCTTCCCAATTCCCAGCCTCACATACACACTCCCTCAGGTCTCAGCAGCGGCACATGGAAACAGTTCAACAGCAAACGTGCAGAAACACATGCTTTTAATCCGTTTTTGTTGTTAATGACCATTTAAGAAGCTATAAATTTATTAATACAACTTTACATAGCTGTGGATTATCACCAACACCTCTGACCTCAGTGCTCTAGTGCATCATAAAGGCTGCAGTGATGTTACTGCTGCCTGTGACGCAGGCCCTGCGCTGTGTTACAGCGTCTCTGATTAGATATGCTCTTCCAAGGGCCTTGCTTCCATTTGCTGTGCTGTCCTTCTTCTGCATTTCTGCGGGTTAACACTTCACATAATGTCCTTATTTGGAAGTTGTGTTTTGTTTTATGTTAGTTTAATTTTGGGAACACTTTTGGTGCTAAGGGTTAAGGCTTGAACTTTTTTTTTACTGATATTAAAAGTTTCCTTGAGATTACACCCGCTCATACTAACTCCTGGGTTGGTTGTAACAATTCATATCAAAAACCATGCATATTGCTTCCTGTGTGGTAGATTATTTTTCTTTAAATTCAAGGTCATTTTTTGAAAGTACAAGCTGCCCTGAAAACAAGAAACAATTTTTGCATCTAGTTTAAATTACATAAGTGTTGCAGAAAGATTATTTCACTTGTTGGAATCATTTGGCTTTACCCTGTGCGTGCTGAACACAGTGCTCACCTTGAAAACCACGCCACCAGGCAGCTCCAGCAGCAAATGCTGACAGCTTGAGAGTATGAATAGGCAGCTTGTTTCATTGTGTGGTTGGAGCCAGCTGGTGGGTTGAACTGCACAGTCTATTCAGATTAGATTGAGGAGCAAACACAAAATAATTATGTAACTTTTCAAGACCGGCCATTATGCTCCATTATAGCCTGACGATTCCCTGACGTGCCGTTTTGTTTTAGTTCATTCATGTTTGTGATGTGGGTTATGGTGTCTGGAACAAGGATACTAAAGAGTGAACCCTCAAGATTTTATGTTTTTTGACACAAGTGCACCAGAAAATCACAGGCACGTGTATTTAGAGTACAATAAATGAATAACCCATTGTCAACACACATGTTTAACTTATCTGACCTCCAACACTAATTAGTTGCCTGATTATTTAGGTGTGTGTTTTTAAAAGGGACAGATACATAATTTAGTAATTAATTCCACATCCAACTGGTGTATTTCTATGCACATTTTTAATTTGTGCATTAAAAATTGAGATATATCAGGTATCGAAGGCATAATGCACACAACACATTTAGCTACTAATTCATGATGCACATGAAGCCTGTGACTGAAGTTTCTACTGAAGCTTAGACTGAAAAGTTTAGCACATTAAGACATCATATTTCTGTGTAACCTTCCACAGATGAATACTTATTAGAATACTTAGAAGAATATTTATTTCTATTTTCAGTTTTGATCATGTTGCTGTTCCCACTTTTTCTGCAGTGGCTTAGTAGCACCTGATAAAAATGTTGGCAGCATCTTAATGAACCAAATCCTAATATTTACATAATGGCAGTGGATATGGCAGTGTTGTAAAACCGTACAACACAATTGCTTTATATGCACATAGTATTCATGCACTGTAGTTGTGCTTGAAAAGCTTCCTTGCAAATGTACAAACCCCTTATTAGGGTTCTGCTAAATAAAGCAGTTTCTAAAGGGTAGAATGTTGAGATGAAGGTCAGGGGTATAGTACAGTTTATGATATGAGGACATATCACTAAGCAAGGTCTTGTGAGCGTAAGGTGATAGTAGATGTGACCCAGGCTCCCTGTCAAGAGCGTCAGAGTCACTCTACATGTGACACAGCATAGGAAAGCCCTTTACAAGTGATGGCTGTGCTATTCATAAGTGGCTCATAAGGAATTGATCCCACATGCCTCTACTGAGCTCTTGGATAAGAAGAGATCAACTGCCAAGTGTTTCATAACAAATATAGGTGATGTAACACAATCACAGTGGCACATGGAAGAACTAGAGCTAAGATTTGGTAGTGACAGTAGTGATGGTAGGGGGACTAGAGGCATACTGTTACAGGAGATTGCAGACTGGATGGTGACCTTTCTGAATCACATGAGAGGTATCACTGTGATGTGACACACACATAAACAAACGCAAGCTCTGTGACCTCTGCCACCTCCTGGGTGTGTGTTTGTCAACATTGTTGTCTGCAATGAGGACGGCGCTGAGGGAGGTAGCAGGAACTTGATACTTGGTCACGGCCAGTAAACTTCCTGGTTGCCAGGAATATGTTAACAATCATGCAGTGCTGCCACCAGCTGGTCAGACAGTAACAGCTCAGCTGATACTGTGAATGGACCAGAGTAAGAGGAAAACACAAAGTGCATGATCTGATTCTTAACAGCTTAGGTAATGATGACATTGACACTGTGATGTAGTTAACACTTCAATAATGATGATTTTCCATTTCTATGTTCAGACATCACATTGCTTGTGTTTCATAATGAAACATGACACATACTTTTTACAAAGCCAACTCAAGATATATGTTGTTGTTTTTTTTCCCCCTGTTTAGACCATTGAGGAATTCATCAATGAAACATGGACTCAGCGGTACAATGAAACCATCCCTAAAAACTCCCTCACAGCCATCTGGTCCATCGCTGTCTCTGTGTTCTCTGTTGGTGGCATCTTTGGCTCTTTCTCTGTCGGACTCTTTGTCAACAGCTTAGGAAGGTAAAGCGGAAACTAATTCCTTACCTGTATTAAAATACATGTACATGTACCTGACTAAAGTAAGTTAGTTATAAACCTACAACCTAATGTAGTACAAATGTGTTGACTTTAATTTTGCTGATAGAATATCTGTATATTGCTTATTAAATTAACTCTAAACTCTCTGATGTCTACAGGAGAAACTCAATGCTCTTGGCTAACATCCTGGCCTTCGCTGCAGCTGCACTGATGGGCTTTTCAAAAATGGCGAGCTCCTGGGAAATGCTGATCATTGGTCGGTTTGTTGTTGGCCTCTACTCTGGCCTCTCCACAGGCTTTGTGCCCATGTACATAGGTGAGATTTCCCCAACATCTCTACGAGGAGCCCTGGGAACCCTGCACCAACTGGGGATTGTTGTTGGCATCCTTATTGCACAGGTTGGTGGGAAGAATCTGTTTCAGCAGATTTACTTAAATACACTAACAAATATAGTGATAAAAGTGAGATGAGCTCAGGATTTTCAAGTCTGTCATGCGCTCATACGTACATTGAACTATTGTACTTACAATACTCAGCCAGAGAGCATGACTGCAATCCTACTACATAATAATAATCATTTTCACTAAATCGAGTTGCTACTTTTTATGCGCACACCTAATTTTATCTCTAAGTAGTTGTGTGTAGGTTTTGTTGGTCACATGTTACGAACGATGTGAATGAGAAACTCAGTACAAAAATAGCTGTGTCTGACACTTGGTCAGGGATTTATATTGTAAAGTGGAGAATTTACTGTGTCTTATGTTTTATACACAAGATGGAGACATTTGTACATACATTTTTGTTTCTACTGAGCTAAGGCAAATAATAACAGTCAGTGTTATACTGTAGGTCTTTTGCTGATTGTATTGGAATCAACACAGGCCTTTTGGCAACAATTTCTTCTCTCTCCGGATCTTTAGTTTGCTTGTTTGACAAATAACAACACATGTTGTGTATTTATTTGCATTTCCTCCTTCTTTAGCTGTTGTTAGCTCAGCTGTTAGCTCTGTGGAGGTTTTCTTGAAGCAACTCTCCCACTGTGTGCTCCACATATATATGTAATTCTCTCAGCTTTGCAGACAGTGTAACTATTTGTGTATATTTTGACAGCTATT
>OMLM01003622.1:4334-62815 GCA_900302695.1 Helostoma temminkii
GGTGGCTGGAGACAATCCCAACTGACAGTACTGAAATGATTTGCGTTATGCTTGCAAGTGTGTGTAATTTTGTCAACCCCCATTTAAAACAATGTGGTCCATCATACAGCTGACACACATTTCTCTCTAAAACAGAGAGATCTCGATTTAAAACAAAAACATTATCACTTTTCTGAAGAGAGGATTTATTGTAGGACTGTTAGAGATTAGACTAAATTAGTTTTGGTTGGTGTACCTTAGAAACAACAAACTGTGAGTGTAACCCACATGGATGGGGTTGAGGCGACTATATGCTCCTTCAAATAAAAATGCAAAACACATATATAAATGTGCAACATTACATTTTCTACACAAGGAGCAGCATATATCCCTGGCTCATTTTAGAATTGCACAGCAGATGTCCTAATCCAGAATAATTCACATTGCTCGAGCCCTGCATTTTTGCCCCCACCCACCACCATCTCTTCTGTGCACATGCATGTACACACACACACACGCGCGCACAAACCGACTGAAACCAAGCTGCCTACACATACACACAGCTGGGGTTTCAGCTCGAGTAATTCAGATTAAATCCATTTCTCTGAGGCCCCCATCCAGCCCCCACCCCCATCACTACTCCCTCCACAGTGCAGCTCTTGTCCAGGGCAGCCTGGGCACACAGGATAGTATAGGGGGGCTTATCATCCTCTGCCACAGCTGGAGGGAGAGAGATGGAAAGAGATGGGATGAAATGAAAGGCAGAATGAGGAAGAGATGGAGAGGACGAAAGTGGACGTGCTTTGCAGGCTAGAAGAAATGAAGGAGGGTAAAAGAAAATAAGAGACACAAGAGTGAGGAGTTCAGAAGAAGTTAAAAAGCAGCAATAGGGATGACGGAAAGAAGTGTCAAAAGATGATGAGAAATAGTTGGACCATAAAAGGGAAAGCCTGATAAAAGCAAGCACAAAGAAAACGAGCGAGAGCACGAAGCAGAGATTGAGACAGCAAGACCTTGAGCCTGGAGAAAAAGGGCGGAAGAGAAAATGTGGAGCAGAGGGGGACGAAAAGCGAGCACAGTAGAGTGAAGGAGCTGGGTCACCCCATTTTAGCCTTCACAATAGCCTGCGTTCTCCCCGAGGGTCATTGTCCACTCACTATAGTCCTTTGAGAAAAGGCTCGGCACTCACTCTCTTGTTACACTGCAGCTCCCACTCATAATCATAGAACGAAGCCATGGTGCATGTGGGTGAGGCAAAGAGGATGGTGAGAGGGAGAATTATTATTCCATGATATACACATCAAAGCCTCTTGAGAGGCATGGTCATCATGCTGAGTACTGTGCTACAATATACTGGTGTGGTCTGGTGAAGGGGCAAGAGTGTTATTACAACAAGACGAGTTGGACATGTTAGATTGTCAGTGGTAACACGGTTTTTGCTGCTTTGATTTTTACTGCTCTGCTCTTAAGGTTTAGACTTTGCAAGTTGATCAAAGCTTGCCATAAAATCTGTTTGCAACAAATATAGCTTCAAACACATTTGCAAGTGAAGAACTGAACAGAAAATGGCCATTTTGCTACTGTAGAAATACAATAAATAAACAAGTCCTCCCAGACTCCTAGTACCTGGGAAGGTGTAGACCTATCATTATTTCTATTAACTAGCCATCCTACACTCTAAACCCCATACTGATTTTATCCATTACACAGGAAGATTTTGGCTGTTCTGTAATTAGTTTTGTATGTGTGCGTACTTATCGGAGTCAGGCTATGATAGCCTGGTCCTGCACAAGCTGTTCATACTGGTCTCATCAGCAGCATCATCCTTTCTCCAGATGTGCCACGTGTGAGCTGGGAGCACAGAGAACCAGCAGACCAACACTGCAGAGCAGATGCTGGAGGCAAAACCAGCCAGAGCCAACAAAGAATGTGGGGACAATATCAACCTCTCACAGTCATGACGTGGCTAGGTTTTTATTTGAGTGAGAGATGGTAGGGATGGAAGAATGAAAGGTAGAAAAAGAGCACAAGTGAATCCAAGACGGAAAAAAGAATAGTTTGATTCAAATAAAACATGGAAGCTCTAAAATATAAAGTGAATTTCCAGTAAATGATCTACAGGTGGATTAAACAACTCAAGACAGCCATAAATTCAAGCTTGTAGCATTGGCTACACAGCCAAGACAGTGCAACACTACAAGAGTGTTTCCACAAAAATAAACCACAAACCCAAACAAACCACAAAGCCCTAAGGCCAGCAGATCTATGACAAACACTCAGACACACCTCTAACAGATCATGTGATACAGCACTGTCCCAATCCAACATAATGACCCACTGGAGCCAGTTTTTGTTTACCTTCTACACACTCACACACACATACATTTGCCTCCATCCCCTCACTCATCTACCCCCCACCCATCATCAACCCAGTCCCATGACCAGCCCAGCCCTGGGGCCATTTCCACTGGTCCTTCCCTAACTCCCTACATCTACTGTATCCTTCCCTCAAGTCCCCCACTTTTCATTCAAATTGTCCGTCCCCAGATGCTAGAACAATAATGCAGTGTGCATTTGGCCCAAGGTGTGGGAGGGCTGCACCAAGTGTCTCCCGGCCTGCTAACAATGCTCTGACAGACGAAGCTGCGAGGGGGAGAAGAAAACGAGGGGAGGGTAGAGTCACTGACGAATTCAACGAGAAGAATTCTCCCTCTGGCTCCACCCCACCCCATTCCCCTGACCTGTGGCCCCCAATAAACATCCCATCTATCTGGCAGACAGACAGAAATGGGTGGGTCCCCTTCCCTGCATGGGGAGACTTAGTCTTAACAAGAGGTGTGTTGTTTGTCATTACTAAAATGAGGGGATGAAAAGTCCTTGTATAGGTGAATTTCCCCTCTGAATCAATAGCGTTTTATCTTATCTTACACTTCATTTAGACAGACAGGTAAAACATTTGTTTGGCTGTCCCACCTGACTGCATGATCACAATCGTGACCTGGGTTGAACATTGGTCAGATATTGCTGGACTTGGGTAAACAGGTGTCTCCATTAAAGATGGTAATCTAATTTATGATACACATTCAAACAACAGAAACAGACAACCACTGAACGTGGAATTAACATTGAATGAATGACAGAAGAGGAGGGTGCGTGTGTAGACAGAACTGAAAGTGAAAATATTCAATGAACCTGTAAGTGTTTCTATTTATTTATAACTATAATAAAAATCAGATAACCAATTATCTTCTTTACAAGTGAGCTTTGGGAACAATTTGACCAGAGGGCAGTGTTTAAAGAATTAAAGACAACAGTCCCCTTCTCCAAGGAGACCCACATTTACCACTGCTGCCCTGGTGTGCTAAGGCTAATTGAGTTAGCTTTAACAAATGCAGCAGAGGCCTAATTTAATGTCAGGAATGGGGGAATAGAACAAGACATTGCCTCATAACACCACAATTCCCATTTTATGCACTGCTCCTAGTTTGACATATGCTGCTGCTCATTATTCAACAGCACTGTAAGATTTCAGTTTTATTTTTTATACAAAATTTCTGTTTGTCACTTATAGACTCCAAAGCAGGACAGCCCCCACAGGTAAAAATTGGCACACTTATATACAATTTCATGGGAAACATCTTAGGCTGGGTGTCATTGCTGTCCTCACATTGATGTCCTACAGGCAAAAATATGACCCCTGTGCCTCTCTAGACCTCAGCATTCATTTTCATGACAAGTCTGTAGAACAAAAGTTGTATATAACACATGGAAATGGGAGAGCGGGTCATAAGAATTGAACTACAACCTCCTACTACCTTCATTCAGTTGAAGGCAAGATCCCACGTATGTCCTCATTTTATTAATTTTAGAACAAACAGAATTAAAATCATTTTATGAAGTCTCTTTTTTTCCCTTTAAAAAAAATGTTTGAAATTGTTACCGAAGTCCCAGACAAGAACAGGCAATTTGGCTTGTCAGGATTTAAACATTACCAGCAGTGCAGCAATGGGACTGGGCTGTTTTCTCTGCTCTGTCCGACATGAGAAAATGATCTGGATAACATCTCAGTACAGTAAAGAAAAGCCACACCAAGCCCCTAATCCACTCCTACAGCTCTCCTTACCAATTAGAGATGTGTACAAGGTAGTGGATCACTAAGTCATTCTGATTAGTGACTGCATGTACGAAGGAACTAAATGTAGTAGTGCAATCCTCTTCGCTAACAAATTAGAGTCAAATAGCATCCTGGGCTTAATTCCTCTGACAGCCACTGTCAGCACATGAGGTTGAACGTGGAATTGTAAAAGGAACAGTACGTAACTTTTGTTTTTCTTAATGTAGAATTAATGGGAGAAATATCCTTTAACCCCTCATTGTTTGGGAAAATACAAGCTGTAGAAATATTGTCTACAGTGAAATAAAATAATGAACCAATAAACACAGTTCACCCAATATAAAACCAGTTTGATTGTTTCCATTAAAAAACATTTAATATACTATATTTACTTTATACCTACATCAACCATGGACTAACTACAGTCTTGAAATTGCAACCAAATAAAAAAGTGATTTACAATTATTTTTACATATAGTTTCAAGCTTATATATTAAAGATAGAGCCATAATCATAAGATGTACCCCCAGGGCATAACACTGGAGCCCATTAATGGAGAAATGTGTGGATGACAGGGTCAGGTGATGCCGTGTCATTCCATTTAGCGACATCAATTTTCCTCATTCAAGCACACTCAAAACGTTGCACATGGGCCTAGCAAGTTGTCAGGCTCAAGGCAACTTGATTTACTCTTCTCTTGTCCAGTCCTGCAAGTGACACCATGTATGGATTTTGGGGTGGGGTGGGGGTCATTCTAGCACAATGACTTTAATTTAGCTCCCCAAAGGGAGGAGGAAGAAACAAGCCAGAGGTCACTCGGGACTGCGAGCCAGCAAAACTGCATGAGAGACCAAGAGGTGGGGGGCGGGTAGGGGTGCGGTTCCCCAAAGGCTGCTAGGGTCGAAACCTTGCCATTGTGTGACCTCTAGCAAGCTACTGTTCAAGACAGCTGCTGAAGCAAACAAAAGGGTTTGTTGTACAGTGTGCGTCTAATACAGTATTCCACAGCACCACCAATGCCCATAATAGTAGATGACTTTTTTTTAGTTTGCTCAAAATTATGACTGACTACTGAAACATGTAATGAACTCTCCACTATGAGAGACAGCCTCCGGTGTGACAGTAGCTAGCAGGTGTCACACTGGAGCAGGTTAGTGCGTACCTGACGGATGAGTGGAAAGACAGTAATATTTTAGACATTTACCGATTTGGAGAGATTCAAGTCAATCACACTGACGTGCTTCGGTGTGTTTTGCCATTGAGTAACTCAGTCAGGACACATTAATCTAGCTAGGGGCTTTCCACTACCGTCACTGGCCATCTACCTCCGGCTCGACTGCAAAGCTACCAACGGCTAGTTAGCCACTGTAGGCTAGCTGTTAGCTCAGGTTAGCAGGCTGGGGCTAGCTAATTAGACCGAAGAAGGGATTTTGAAGCTTTAGCAGCAGCCTATTTTCGCATCCCGTGTGTTTTAGAGGTTGTTGAAACTGTCGCTATAACTTAAAACAAAGACAAATAATAGCATTTGTTATGACAAACGCACGGCAGGTACTTAATATAGGGCAGGTAACGAAGCGAAAGCGTCACCGACTCGAGCTAACGTTGGTTACCTGTTTGGTGGGGTCATTTCTGCCGTGCTCAGAAGACAGGTGATGTCTCAGCAGCAAGGCCCGTTTGTAGTTGCGACTCCCACTGACAAGCTCGTCGCCGTTTTTAGTGGCAATGTTGTGACACCAAGAACAGGACATGAGTCCCGTCTCCTGGCAAAATTTAAGCCATGGAAATTCTTGCAACCACGAAGCATGGAATAGTGAGTGTTTCTGGAGCAGCGTCTGCGGTCTCATCTCTACCCCAGATTTCCTGGATACCGTCTCGCCTCCCGTCGCACAGCTTCCCGACTCCTGGCCGTCGGTGTTGTTGGGACCGTTCCCCGCTGTCCAGCTACTCCCCTCCCTGAAACCGTTCCCCGCTTCCACCGACCCGACACGATCGTTGCCTTCTCCGGCTGCCAAGTTCCCCCCTTCCGGGTCCTCTTCTTCCTCCGCCTCGGGTTCCGTGCTGTCGCTGACAGACCCAGCGCCCTCCACTCTCTTCTGCGATGGTCCTTTTGCCCCCAGATCCCTGTCCTCCTCTTGATCCGGCCTATTCCCGTTAAAATGTCGGTCTTGACAGGCCGGGGCCTCCCAGCTGTTACAGTTCCCCCCACCGATACCACTGGAAGCCGTTAACCCAGGTAATCCACCTCCTCGGAAAGCCAACGACCTGCGGTTTCTCTCACCGGACATTTTTCGTAATATATATAAGAATCTTCACTTTCTCAACAGTATCCCCTTCCGACACAAATAATGTATTTGTAAACGGTGTATTTTCCGAAGGAGATGGACCGTCGTCGTTGCTTTTCTCTGCTTTGGCCCTCCCGGTGAGAGTATGTAGGTTATGCGGAAATAAATAAAGGCTTTAAACGCATAATGAATTTCAGGGTTCTCGCTGCGTCCGCGCAGGCCCCGCAGAGGTCGAATGGCAACGACTTTCCTCCCCACAATGCACCTCGACCAGAGAAAGGGGGGGTTGGAGAGGGAGGGGGCGGCTTTTAAAGGAAGATGGGGGTGCTGTCGATCAGCAAGGGGTCTTTTGTGTTTGAAGGCTGCACCCATTTTCCGCATGCTTTTCATCTTTTGACTTTGCTTGTAATCTTGACTCATAAATGCTGACTTTTGTGCCCCGTTTTAGCCTTTCTGCTGAGCGGGGTTACCACAGCATTCCTATAATATTTATACGGAGATTCCTTGAGAATTTGTAGGGTGTCTGCAATACTTAATTTTTATTTTATTTTTTTATTTTATAATAAATTAAATAAAGCGATGAATAATAATTAAAATAAATGTGTGCTATATACTTTTTATTTAGACGTGTATTCAAAATATAGGACATATGTGCATGTATTAATTTTAATATTTAATAACATGCATATTCATGTTCAATTACATTAATATTAACACCCATTACATTACAATACTCATTATTACATTATTATTGTTAGTTAATCACTCTTGGCTAATACTAAGTTTAACATACGCTAGTTTATAAAATATATTTGTGGTTTAGTTTGTTATCCGAGTGTACACCTGCTAAATACTGGAGTTATAATCTAATCAAAACATTAGCATTCAGTTTAACATTCATGTGAGATCATTTAAATGTGCCATAAGGCGTCTTCCTGGGCCTAGCGAGATGTTATAGCCTAAAGTAAAGTATTTTAACAAATCAACATACAGTATTTCTCCAGTGTGTTCCCTGTCGTCCAGGCCCAGCAGGTGGCACCCTTTCATGTGAACGTCTCCCTCTTTGCGTGTGATGTTTGACATAGTTAGGTGTACAGTTTCAACACTGCTCAATTACGGGCTTTGCACACAGTGTGTGAACAAGAGTGGGATTTAACACAGGTTTTGATTACAATCAGGGGATGTACAGCCCACTGCAATGGCTAAATTCCCAAGGGGTTAATAAGGAATGTCACATACGGATTGTGTATCTGTTTATTGCTCCAGCTCATATAAACATTGGATATCAACTTAACAGTAAAAAGTGAGTGGATTTAACGACTTTAATTTCCCATACAGTGAATAGGATGGCGAAGGTATTCCCTAAAGGTATGATATAATAACTAAGCAGGTGTCAGTGTGTTTCTGACACGTTTATAGCTTCAATAAGTAATAAATCGCTAACTATATATATAATTCCACGAAGACATCTTGAATATGTTCTGTAAATATTGGATAGATATAGCCACTAGGTTTGCATCTATCCAGTGTAATGACATCGGCAAATAGACACTGAACTGTAACTATAGTTACAATTCCGAAAACCGACTTGTTGAGTAGTATGCCCCAGACCGTTCACTAAAGGGCAGGACTGAATTAAAGTAGAACCAGCCTCAAGGGTTTACAACTATAACAACTATATATTTTTCCACAGAGGTTTTAAGTGTCTGTGTGCTGTGCTGTGCAGTGAAAAGACAAACTCTTGACGTGTCGTCGTCGAGCTGCTGTCTTGTTGATGCTGTAAAACTTTGCCACGTGCTCGCCTCTGTTTACACTGCGACGTGATGACGTCACAGCGAGCCCACCCCGCACGGCGGGCTGCCTGGCAACCTGACAGAGAGAACAGGAAGGACTGCTGCAGACAAGTGAGCAACCTGCACACTGTGGATATAAAACTACCAGAAACAACGCCCTGCCACACCATGGAGGATAGAGAGAAAGGTAAATGATTTGCTGGAATATCTCTTAGTGACTGTGTTATTACCTAAAATAGTCTTCGAAGTGACTTCGTCTCACGTGAAAGTTGTTAAACTAGCAAACTTCAGTTCAGTTAGTCAAGTTGGTGCCTTGAGAACATATGGTAGTTTTCAGACATTGATCTACAATATAGTGCATCTTTGTGGTATTGATAACTACGTGGAGTTTCTTGGGAAAAATAAATATTTCGGATACATCACAGAAGTGTCAGCGTTTACCAAAATTGACACGGAAGTAGAGTATTACACAGTATATTTTTTAACATGTAACCAGGCATTGAGGTACTTCAGTAAAACACGAAAGAGGAAGTTGTCTTTTCTATTTGGGTAAAATGTGAAAATGGGTTTAAATGACTTGGAATTGTTTAGATTTAATGTAATAAAAACCATAACCTATACCAGTTGTACCAGTCTGTACAACTCAGTGCATGTTCCCACCACACCTGTACTCACACTGCTCCTAGTCATAGTTTCTGAAGTTTCCAAACATATGTCTGTCAGTCTTTGTTGGGGGCTTGGAGATTTGTTGGTGGACAGGTATAAGTATAGGTGTGGGGCTGCTGAGCATTTCGATGTAAAAAGAGAAGGTGCTTTCGTGACCTATAGGTATGCTATGAATGCATTCCAAGCACCATTTCTGCATCCCCGACTCTCCTATACATACCTGGACATTTCTGTTCCCGTAAGGCAGCCATCTTCTCTCATATTTGTACACTTCCTATCTTGCCTGTACCCAGGATTGTGTACTTGCCTACAGCTGTGTCTCAAGAAAGTACGTGCTTTGCTGCATTACAAGTAAACTGGACATTTGCATTATGTATGCATAATGGAAACTTGAATGTGAGACTTACTGTGGCTGATCAAAATACTATTTCCTTGCATTTTATTTGCACAAAACACAATTATACAATTCTTGTATAAGTGATTGAGGTTTATTTGTTCCTCTCAAAGGCGCAGCCCTGACCTAATTTCCCATCAGTAAGAACAGACAAGTTCTGTCCTGATGTCCTGGTGTTTTGTAAATAGGCAAAAATATATTGAACATATTACTGGTTGATTATTTTATAATTCTCGTTGTTATCAGACTGAATAGGGTCTTCGTTAGTCAGGCAGTTATGTCGGTCTCTGTGTGTGTGCTTGGCTTGGACACGAGAAATACTTTCATATACAGCTGCCCTGCGGTAAAAGTCACATATTTGTTGTTGCAGGTATTTAACCCTGATGGTATTCTTAAAACAAAAACCCTTAGCTACCTTTCTGGTGAAACTTATATAGATCATACTTTACCACTAAAAGGGAGCACAAAATATCAAAGAAGTAAAAACCAATGTGCATATGTCTTTAAGATTTTGCGGTACCACATTACACTATACTCAAAGTGCAACTGATCCACCAGGAATTCAGGCAGCAAATGTAGCATCATGTCTTTTATGCCTTTATACCAGGGCTGTTTCTCTGTCAATTTAGAAACTGGAAGATATCAGTTCACTTTGTCTTCCCACACTCCACCCTCTATTAAGATGATGTGTTCCAGCTTCTGACTGACTGAACACTCCTGATCCAGGTAATCAGCAATAGGCAGGACAGAGTTAGAAAATAAACAGGGCTATGGTTCTCAAGGAGCAAGGGTTCCACACCCCTGCTTTATACATTTCCTTATATGGCCTTGAAAACACAGTGAGGAAAAGCCTGTTTAGTGATACTGTACACTGGTGTGATTAAAATCACTATGTTTCTTGCCTGTACTATCTTTGTTGTTTACAGTAGTTATACTGTGTCATTTGATGGTGCATCATGTGCAACAAAAAATGTAAACAAAAAACAAAATTATTCGCAAAACAAATGCAACTCTAACACAAAATGGATTAGACTGCAGGGCTATGGTTTGTGGCTTGCCAGCAGAAGTAAATTTCATTCCTACTCAGTTGTCATTGTATCTTTTAATCATAATCATAGGAACTGAGGTGTTCTGTTTTTTGTAGCTGTAATGTCCTAGCAGCAGAGATTGAAGTCAATTTTATTATCACACTTCCCTGCAGGTATCTGTGGTACCTGTATTCTCCCACCATCTACCTTTGTACTTCACAGTATTTTCTATTTCACTCACCAGCAGTGTGTTGGCGATGAAACATTATAAATAACTGGACGAAGAGGAGCTAGGTTAGCAGGTCAGGAGGAAGGTCAGCATGCAGATACTCAGTGTTTTTTTTAAGGGGCTTGTGGAGCCTGCTCTTCTATGATTGTGTATGTGTAGATCTCGTCTTTGTACTTTGCCTTGAAGCTGAATGGTGGTTCCATAGTAACTTGACATAGACGTATGGGTTTTGTTCTTGTTTTTTGTGCTTTAATAGAAAGAGTGCTTAGGATTGGAGATAATGAAAGATGATTGAATACTTTAGTTTGTACTTATGCTGAAAAGGTCTAGAAAAGTTTCTATATAGAAATGTTTCCTTGGTAACAGCTTCTGATTTTAGCTCAAATCAGATGTTCAACGATTCGACAGTCTGGTTTCTCAATATGACTTGTTTTTGAACTCAGTTGACTAATGAGAGTTATCATGAGCAGTGGCCAACAGTTTAGCCTTATTAGATTTCAGTGGGGCACAACTGGATGCTTTCAGATGTCACAAACATCCCCCCATCAGATGTTTTAAACCTATGTTATATGTTTGTATTTAAGAGCTTGTGCAGTATTAGATTTCAGTAAATTTATGTTTCACTGAGATAAGACTCATGATTCAATATGAGAATTTTGTCACAATACTGCTTACATAAAAGATTGTAGGTTTTCATTTTGGCCTGTTTTAACTGTAAAATCAGTTGGATTTGTTTAGGATCTGAGGCCTGCTAGACATTTTTAAGTTTTATATATACAGTATATATGGGATTGCATACTGTGATAGATGATAGAAACAACCATAAACATATGTCAGGGTTTATTATGATTTGTCATTACATTATTAATACATTAAATTAAAGTGTAAGGGTGACTAGATGTTTGTTTACCATAATGCGTCTGAGTTTACCCAGAAATACATGTCTGTCAGCAGTCGTGGGTTTGATGTGGACCACTGAAAAAACATGAACTAAACACATATTAACCAGGATCTTTAGCCTTCCTAAAAAACCTGCTACTTCCCATTGCTGGTGTCAGCAGATTTGTATGCTTCATTTCAAATAATGAACAGAAACTATCTCTGAAAGTTCAGAAAGAAGTAATGACTTTGCTTAAGGGATCAATAAAGTATGTCATTATTATATTATGTTTATTAGATTGGGCTAAATATTATAACATTTAAAAGTACTACACATCATGTTTGGAGAACAAGAGAACTCCAATAATACAGTGGCCATTTAATGTCTCAGCTATGAGTACTTCTTTGTGTGGAAGAATTTTTTCATTAACCTGTGAGAATTGGACAAGCTGATCTCTCAGCGGTCTGGAAGCCGTGGTATCTTCCAACATGAGACCGCAGAGAGAAACGTTGAGCTCCAGTGTCCAACAGAAACATGGTGGGTGTAGAAATCAGCCTTCCATCACTTCCTATTGATGTTTTAATTCACTATACTAATAAATCTGCTTAAGGCCTTACTCCTGACACCTGAGAAATCATAATTTATACTATTTTCTAAATCACACTATTGTTACATTTTACAGTATTTCTCTTCATACCATCTTTGTGCTAGTTCTCCCTCAACATTTTAAAACAAGACAGTTTAAGTCTTTAACTGGCACACGTGCCAATTTCCTTTTAATTTGAAAAAATAATATTCAGAGTGTTTTGAAAATAAGCCTGACTGAGATATGATTGAAACAAAGCAGGTCCCGCTGTAATAGAACAGCAAGGAAGGGAATAATATATATGTTTAATACAGCTTGTGCTTTATATTAATGGGAGAAATAGAATAAAATGTATTTGAAATAGACAATCCCATCTTTCCCTGCATCCGTTTTATATCCAGTTGCAATAGAAGGACATAGACACAGCCATGATGTGACAGCTGGGGGCTTTGCACATATGAAGGAAACTCTTATCACAAAGGAAACAGGCCTCTTCTTCACCACAAGAATGTGTGGTCAAAGTTTTCATATTTCAGACAGTATATTCGCCTTTTCCAACAAGTAGTTCAACATTTTAAGTAATAAGCTTATGTTGGGTTTTTTTTCCTTCAACATTACAAATACATAAAAATATATACAAAGTTAGCTGCTGGCTCTAGCTTCATATTTATGACATTTACTGTAACTAACTATTCTGGTTGTGCTCGTCTACTTTACTGCAGCAAGAAACACATCTGTTAAATGAATTATATCATTAAGATCAGTCTGAAATCACACTTCAAACAGTAAGGTGAATAATTTTTGATAAATGTATTCATTCTGTCCATTTACAGTGCAGAACATATCTAGTATCTTTGTTCGATCTGAGATGAAACCAATCCACAGTCGCCATGTCTCATGATTTTTGTTTTAATCTAATCATGTGACAGTATGCCACGAATACAGAGTAATCAGTCTCATGCTGTGCCCCATTATCTTCTTGAAAAAGGCTGTTTGTTAGTGGTTTCAGTCTGAGTAGATGAGTGCCATGGCTTGTTGTGGTGTTCTTATCAGTTTTGATATATAAATCAGATACATCAAACATCCATTTCAACAACATGATAAACTGGAGTTTTATTTTCAAAGCAGATTTGCCACTTTTAAAGAATTTCCATTCATAAAAATGTACTCATTTCAAGCATACCAGTCATTTTGTTTTTAATAAATGTCACACGAATCCAACTGTCTCTGATGAATCAGTGGCTCCATTGGTCACGAGTAGCTGAGTGGAGGTAATGTTGAGCTCATCCTGTGGGGAGCCCTGTCCCTTTCATTTTCCTCACCATAACATTTTCTATAATATTTTTTGTTTGTATTATTTTTAGAACAGCAGTTTGCACTTTTTAGTCATAGATGGCGTGAGATCTTAAATCATGTGTTTGCATGAATTTGGGCTTGAATTTTTGTGTCCATGTGGTGCAGTCGCAGTAACAATGATGCTGTGCAGTACTGCAGTTTCCGAACAAGAAAATACAAACACAAAATAAAAACACAAAAACTATGAGTTGGCAGAGCTGCTGACTCACTCACTCACACAACAGTTTGCACCCATATATGTGCATGATGACAATGCGGAGTGCCGTCTGTCGTTCCGCCAGAAGTTTTTTTTATTTCTAACAATTTTATTGGAAGGTAAAAACTTTATTCTGTTCACTTTGACTCAATTACTTGCAGAGTTTTAATGCATCTAGGATGAGGTCCTGTAAGTTTGGCTTCTAAACACAGAGGGATGGTGGCTGAGGAGGACTGAAGAGAACACAGTGTACAGAACAACGTTCATGTTAATTAGTTTTAAAAACGGACTCTCTAGCTGTAGAGTTCCCCTATTTGCAGAAAAGTTGCTGTGTAAAATGCAGATAAAGACAGGAAGCAGTAATTTTAAAAAACAATTTAAAACCTGTATTTGTTGAAAATAGTGCAAAGACAACCGAACATTTAACAACTAATTATGTTAACAGACAACCAGACAGTATGACTGGGTATAATAAGAACATTATGTAGAGCCTGAGTCTTTGAGAAGTAAGAATGGGGCAACGTTCACCACAATGTGGAAAAATTTATGTTCAACATGCTTCTCTACATACACTTACAAACAAAGGGTTTTCTCTGTCTGCGGTGCATAATAACATTAACAGACACTGTTAGTGACAATCATTCTGTGTGGCGTTTGTTGGGTGGTGGTGAGCTGCAGCAGCTCCTCTCTTTGTGTGTTGTTTCTGTGGGTTTTGTTGGGTTTTTGATGACTGTTTTTTCCCACTCCATGTGTTTTGCTTTGTTTTTTTGAGGGGTGGCAGGAGGGTGGGGACTTTGGGATCTTTGTGATTCCTGTGTTAGTTTGTTTCAGGACTTGTTGTGACTGTGACAAGAGGCACAAATAATGTCTTGCCTTACCTTACCTTAAAACAGTGGTTGTCAAACTGAGGGGTGCGTGACATGCTTCAATGTAAACTCATTTACGACTGCCAAGCAAACGTAATGTCTAGCCATGATTTTCAGGCCACTAGCTGATACAGTATCAAAAACAGATGGTGAAAATCACTGTGTGAGTTCAGGAACATAGTTTGTTGGCGCTTTTACAAATAAAGTTACAATTCTGCCATACAGACAAAACAAACATCCAGATCCAGAAATGCTGCTACCTGGGTCTTTAAGGATAGACTGATGAGTCAAAAACTGAAATTCCTTTGGAAATCATGGACACTACATCCTCCAGACTGAAGAATCCAGCACGTTATCAGTGCTTGCACATCTGTGAAGGAACCATTAATGCTGAACAATATATACAGCTTTTCAAGCTGTTTTTCCTACCATCCACACAACATCTTTTTTTAAATGTACATTTTAAATTTGCAAATCATTACTGTGATTTATATTTTACACAGTGTGCCAACTTGGATATTTCCCCCTTGACATTAAACTGCTCTCATTAGTCTTCACGTGTTCATTCAATGTTAAAAATACATTTTATTAGCAAATGTTTAAAACTTTAAAAATATTGTACATTGACTATAAGTAACTGACTGTGGAGATCGATTTTTTTTCATGACTGTTCATCCTTACCACAAGCTCTTTGTCATGAAAGTAGTTCTGCAGTGGCACTAAGTTTTCCACTTCACTACAGACTTCAGTGTCACCAGGCGTTTGCACACACTGACATGCTTACTCAGTGTGACGTGTTGACCATCTATTCACTTTGTGCAGCTGAACTTCCTGCACAATGTGAAATTCTCCTCCTCAAGTACTTCAGAAAGCACTTTAGACATGACAGCAGCGTTCAGATCCCCATCCCTTCACTTTCACAATCTTAAGTGTAAATGTTTCTGTGTTTGTTATTATAATAACATGAACTAGATATGTTTGCATTTGTTGACCAGTCAAAGAAAACAATTGCTTCAGGTTTTCAGAAACTGGTGGATATTTGCAATTTTAATGAAATTTTTTGTAGTAATCAATTAAAGCTTTTAGCTTTGGAAGCTTTTAATAATTGCTAATGAAGATAACCACTAGTTGCAACTCTAGCATTAACACAAGCACTCACAGTAGCACGTGCCCTTTACCACATAAAGCACTTTACCTTAAGTACACACACAATATCTAGTGTAGCCTCTGGCATCCTCTGCCCTCCATTCAGGATGACTAGCTTTACAGTTGCTCCAAGCTGGACTGGCCACTGTGGATTAGCGTTTCTCTCTAATCTGGGACACTGTAGATTATGCTTTTCATCTAATGCCCCCCCTCACATCCACATCATGTGACCAGGCTGCACAAATAGGGCCTCTTTTATTTCTTCCTTGGGTGACCAGCTTGATGACAGAAAGAGGGAGTGAATTTAGTGAGAGTATTAAAACTGGATTGTCACACAGTATCACTGCAGCGCTAGCTCTGTTAGCAGTAGGTAGCATCTCAAAGCAGAAATGGTTGCGCAAAATGTATGAAGGGTGGACTGGGAATTGACCTTTGGGATTATGGAGGGGAGGAAGAGTGAGGGTGGTTGTGTGTAGAGTGTGTGTGCCTTCTGCAGCAGTTCCTTGAACAGACGGGTAACTTATTAACAGCAAGAATGGAGGAAATGATCCACAGCGCTTTGGCCAGATGCTGAAATAGAAAATGGAAAACGAGTTTTATTCTACTGTCACTCTGACTTTCTGACCACCTGAAAGCTGTACAGAAACTGCTCTCTGGTACACAGACACACTTGGACAGTGAGTGTGTGTCTTTCTATCACACACACCCCGAGAGCAACACGCGGCTGGATCACATGCAGACAATCAGCACTTGGCTGGTTTCGCTTAGGTAGTGGTGGTGGCAGGGAGGTGGCGGTTGCTCCAACCAACAACACACTGCAAACTGTAAACATGGAGCCTCTGGAGGAATACCACTCTCCGTTTGACTTTGAACAAGGAGTAAACACCAGCTACCTCTACCTCTCCCCGGCTTACGGCGACACACCGCCCAGCTCACCAGCTGTCAAAACCAGAGGTAATTACAAGGAGGGAAGAAGAGGCCCAGTGGAGGATGTGAGGACCGAAAGACAAAACATGGGTTTGGTTCATTGGACAGGAAGAATTTGGGGGAACACAAACTGTAAGGGGAGGGAACAGTAATAATTGGTGGTGGTTTACTTTCATTTAGTTTGCAGGGTTTTTTATTTTTTCAGACCATCGGCTTCTAATTGGTATTCCATTTATTTTGCTATGGTTATGATAATTTTATTGCACATTACTACACCAGTCTTTATGCCCTACACACTTTCGCTTGTCTTGCCTTCATTGTCTTAATAGTCATAGATAACAACAGCCAAAAATTGTGTGCGTATTCCTGATATTAGAAACTATGGTGTTGGCTTTTCTTTTTTGGGTAAAAAATTTACCTTTCATTTTGTAGAAAGGGAGAAAACTAGTGACCACAAAAGAGAAACAGATTAAAACCTTCACGTCAGCAGAGTTTTATTTCAGTCATCTGATTCAGTAGGTCGAATACATCATGATTATATAGTGTGTTGGGACCACATGTTAAACGCAGTTGATGGACAGTGGAGGTTTTGTTTAAGTCATCATCCGGTGAAACTATCAGAAACGTCTTAATAACAATTGTGACTATGTGTTGTGTTGACTGTTATAGACTAGTGTCTAAGCTGCGTTGGAAAAAGATGAAGCTCCTCCGTTTGGAGGAGGATGTGTGGACGGGAAATGTAGGAGATGTCTGTAGTTTCACACAAAACAGATTTGTTATTGTGTCTTTGCTGTTTCACTTATGTCATATTTATTATATTTATGAATCCCCTTCCACACTGAAGGAAGTCATCTATCAATTCATTGTTTCTTTGCACAGTTTGTGATGTAGTGACAGTAATGCTGTTAATCAAATGGTTTAACTTCAGCGGTTCAGTGGGGACTAAATAGAAGCAGAGCATTCATTTTTTGAGTCATTATCACAACAGAAGAGATAATTATGAGCTGGCAGTTTGGCAGGTCTGTTAAAATGTAGCTCTATTGCTTCAGCTTTATAGCCTTGCATCTCTAAGTGCTTGTTAGCGTTGGTGAACATGATGCAGAACATGTTTGTTTAAGAGGAAACTAGCTCAACCAGAGGGGTAGTTGCATTTGAAGTAATGTGGGCGTGTTTGTGCAGTTAGCAAAGCAAACTTTTGCCTAAATCCTTTGTACTTGTTGTCTGTTTTTTCTGTCTTGTTCTCAGCACCTGAACACACCTTGAAGGAATAGCTCTGCTCGTGCAGCACTACCTCCACATTTACACCTCACATTGCTAACTGCATAAATGTCATACTAAAGTTTTAGCCTACAGAACCTGTTCTTCACACCCGGAGGTGGTGCTGGATGTTCACTGCAGTCTTACAAAACTCTGTGTTTGAAGCAAGTTAAATAGAAGCATAATTATTTAAATATAACAATAAAGTACAATTTCGTAAGGATGGGGACATCTGTTCTGTTAGTGACTAAAGCACGGCCGTTATAAAGGGAAGTATTCGTTATGCAATTCGGCTTTTGTAAGCAAGTTTGTTTTCTTTATATTGTGTGTGTGTGTGTGTGTGTGTGTGTGTGTGTGTGTGTGTGTGTGTGTGGCACTGCCGTATCACCAGTAATAGGAAGACAGGTCAAATGTAAGACAAGACGAGAAAGAGATCTAAACACTTCAGAGGACAGTGTGGGTGATGAGTTCTGACTTAAAAATTTCCTCTGACATGCTTTTTTACGTAGTTACTTCTACCTCTGTTTCCTCTGAAAGAACGACACCACTGATTTCCAAAGAGTTCTGGTAAAATTCCACTGTAGTATTTGTGGGAGGATGTATTGCCAGGTTCTTATGATATTAGTACTGTATCTCTGCCCTTTGCCAAACCTGTAGCTTTTTTTCAGCTAAAATGTTTAAAAGTATTTAGAGCACTTGGGAGTAAAAGAGGAAATGGGTGCCAAGTGGTTAGAGTGAGGTGGGAGGAGAGGACATGAGCTTAGTGCAGCGAATAGAGATGTTGAAGTGTCACACATGGCAGAAAGGACCCAACAGTGTTTAAAAATGGAGTTGAAGTTACTGTCCCTTAGGTCCAGTTCAGTCCATAAAATAATAAACAGTAACAGTAAAATAATAACAGTCTCTCTTGGGTGTGGCTACAGGTGCAAAAGATGACAGTGAACACTCCTTTTTAACTGGAATCAGTCGACTCTTCTGTATCCTGTTCATTATTTGATGTGTCTCTGATATTCAGAAGTTATTGCTGCATGAAGAAACTATTTCAGTAGAGATGAAAGTAGGAAACATCAAGAAGCTAAAGGGCTACACTGGCAGCTATAAAATGCTAATATGGTGTATTCTTCCACATAGTTTTTAACTAATAAGCTACAACCTGTGTCTCAATGAGAACATGAGAAATGTATCTGTGGAAGTTTAGATATTTTTTTCTGAAAATGTCCCTAGGAATTGTTCAACATTTTGAGAAATGATTCATAAATACTTATTCACTTGTATGTCATCCAGCACATGATTAGGCCAGTTTAGCATATAGACTGGAAACAGGGGAAAACACATGGCCCAGCATCTCTAAAGACAAAAACTTCACAGGACAGTTTGTGGTTTTCTGGATGACGTCTTACTTCACTGCCCACTGCACATGTTTACCGTTGGACAAAGCTAGGCTAGCTGTTCCTCAGCTTTCAGTTTTCATGCTGAACCACCAAGATAAGACAATCTGCTGCTGGCTGTTTCCATGATGTTGTGTGCATGTCATTGTGTTTTCTGAACGGGACGATAACTACCGACAACCAAACAAGATAGTGATGCTTATTCTGCAAATACTGTTATTTAGCCTCCTACTGTATTTACAAGGTTCATTGTACCAGGACAACCCATAATATCAGATTAGTATCACCAAGGTGGGTCAGAATGGCCCATTGTCATCATGAAATGTAGTTGGTTGAGTTACATTATAGTTCTGCCTCCTATTATTCCCCAGAAGTTCTGTTTTTATCTCCTTCCCATTAAAGTTTTACTCATCTCTTGGGTTTCCCCTCTTTTTAGTACTATTCTGCTTCTGTCTTTATTTCTATAATTTACTTTTCCTCTGTATCTTTGAAATACTAGGAAAGACCAAATAAAAAACTATTTATTCCAGCTCAGTCCTGCCCCAGAGCTTCCTCATCTGTTCTGTCCTGTTGACTGACGGATCCTAACAAACCTTCTGCTCTTATGTTTTTTAATGATGTCTAAGCTCAGGATTTCTCCCTCTAGAAAGTTTTTCTTATATATTTATGCTCCAAGTGGGCACATGTGAGTCAGAGACAGTATAATCAAAACAAGTGTGTACACTTTATACTGTATACTGTATATGTGTGTGTTCAGAAGGAAAAACATCTAATGTAACTAAACTAAAACTAAATTAAACTGTGTGTTTCTGATGATGAAAAGTGTCTCCCTCTTGGCTACCACCTCCACCAACAATCACAATTGTTAGAGTCCTCACATTGTCAAGTTTAACAGCCTTGTAATTTTCACGTATTAATCTACCACCACCTTCCTTTCTTCTCCTCATCCTCCAGCTTGAGGTTGACACCCAACATCAGCCTCCCTTTTCCTGCCACCTGTTATCTGTCACACAGCAAACATGGGCACTCGTTGTACATATAAACATGTCTGCAGACATTCAAACATACTCGTGACATGCTAACGATGAAGAGCGGACGACTCTAACATTTTCTTTTTTTGTCTCCCAGATTCCCAGCAGCATGCGGACTCAGTGCCAGAGGTGGGAGAAGATGCACTGATGTCTGAAGGTCCCTCATCTCCTCCTGCAACCATGACGGAGGAGGAGCGGCAGGAGCTACAGGAAGAGCTGGGAAAGGTCAGGAAGGATCATGAAATGAAGAGATTGTCTAACTGTTGTTAGTGGAGTGGAGCCAGTGAATGTAAAACTGATTATATGAAGAGTCTCTGTCTGTGTGTGTCAACTGTGTCCAGGTGGAGGACGAGATCCAGACTCTGTCTCAGGTGTTGGCAGTCAAGGAGAGGCAGCTGGCCGACATTAAGAGGAAGCTGGGCATCACACCCCTCAACGAGCTGAAACAGAACATCAGCAAAACCTGGCAGGATGTCACCACCTCCACTGCGTGAGTCCTCAGCGACCACAGAACGCTGACACTGTACCTGACACCACAACGTTCTGCTTCTTACTCACAAAATGAGGCTTTGCCTGGTGTTTCAAGCAACTTACACATTTATCAGACACTTTTTGAATAAAAAAAATCTGCTTTCTGTTTTCTGTGCATGGTTAACTGTCAGCACTGTTGAGAAAAATCTGAACAACGAAGAAAAAGATATCAGTGCTCTCGACAGGCTGCCTGTGGCCTGTTTGAAACTGTTTGATGGGTTTAATGTTACAGGAAATGAGTTGCATTCTGATGCTTTGAGGCTTTTTTTTAGATGAAAAATACAGTCAGTCTTTCATCTCTTGTCGTCACTCTCATATTCACTTCTCCCTCCCTGTTCAGCTATAGGAGGACGTCTGAAACGTTCTCTCTGGCGAGTGTGAAGGCCACCGCAGCTTTCTCCAGCATGGGCTCAGCTATCAGCCGGAAGCTCGAAGATGTCAGGTGAGACTATGAGGAGGCATCAGTGGGAGTACGTATTCAGTAATGGATGTGTTTTTTGAAGCACTAAATGCCCAAACTATTCTTTATACACATAAGATAAGTGCTATTTGCTTAGAGTACATAAATCCATTTGTAAATGAATAAAGCATTTGCAGGTTGCAGCCTTTTCTAATACATTTATTTATTTTATATTAGATCATAACTTCTTATTCTTCAATTCAGGCTCACTGGGCACAGGCCCAACCAAATGTTAATATTCTAGTTTGAAGACACAAAATGATCCCCATGAGACCAAAAGTGAACATAGATAGACATAAACTATCCCAGAGACACAAAACAATTACTAAAAACAGACCCAGTGATCACAAGGAGACAAAAAAGATTAAAAAAAATATGGCCAAAAAGAGAAAATGTTTACTCCATCACGTACCACCATTAAAGACTCACTTGTAATTTAAAATACAGTTCCTAATAAGATTACAGCTGTTCTCAGATACTACTTACAATTTACAATTATTGTCAAGATTTCCTGGTTAATCAAGGATTAAAAAGCAACAACAGCTTGTTCCATTTGAGATATACTATAGCTCCAGATCCTCTAGATCCTAATCCCCACCATTTGTCTCTCTGGATTAATGAGCCGCAAACAAGATTATTTGGCCGCTAAAAGCTGTAGCGTGCTGAGAAATGCAGCCCCTCAGATGAGCCTGAGCACAGGACTGCTTTGGGGGGTGGGGAAGTGAGGAGTGGCCTGACATGGATCAAACAGGTTGCGTGTGCTTATGTGTGTGTACATGCTTTGTGTTTGTTTTACGTGTGTGTGTGTTTGATGAAAGACTTTCCCCACAGTACACACTACACACACTCTGCAGAACATTTATTAATAGAAATGAGGATTTGTAGTGTACGTAGTGCTTCCTTGTTCCCTTCTTGCTACGTTGTTTGTTGCCTTTACTATGCTAACATCCCCACTAATGCCTCCTTTCTTCTCCACAATGCTGTCGGATAGCGCGCGCTCGTTACAACACTCGGCTAGTATGCCTGTTATGAGGTAAGAAGACTAGTTTGTGTAAAACATGACAGAGGTGCCGTAAAGGCTACGCAACGCTTTTGTGCAACACTGTAGAAACAAGACACACCACAAGCTTTATTCCTGTATTTTCTTATGTGTCGCAAAAGGAGGGTTTGTCTTTGCAGCATGAGTGTACCTAGAGCGACAACTGCTGAGAGCCACTTTATCAGCGAAGCTGCAGGTTTATAATCTCACTTAGCCAGACTGCTGTAAAATCAGCTGAGCTTGGAAACACCCACTTCACAAACGTCTCCTATGGTAGTAATAAGTACTACACTGTGTACTCTACTGGTTTGAGGTATCGTGATGCATCACTGCCTCTATATTAATGTCTAACTAAACGTTTGGCTCGGTTTCTGTAGATACTAGTGAGTTTGATGAGGTAGGTGTGTTTGTGTGAGGTTAGAGCTGCAACTCACAATTAGCATTATGACTGATGGTGATTTACTGACCTGAGTAATTGGTAAAATGATTAATCGTTTGGTATTTAAAACACAAGGAAGTGACCAAACATTTGAAGATGTCAGAAAATATTAGAATTAGAAATGTTAGAATTACTTTTCATATAAAGTGGATCAGTAGATTAGTTGCTGCTTCCCTAAACTCAGAGCATCCATCTGTGTTTCTGAAGAATCAAATATGGTCTTTTCTACATATATTATTACAATATGCTGACTAGTATCTCCCCTCTTTCATTCTTCTGATTTAGTTTTTATGGACATCAATACGTTTTCAGCACCATTTCAGCAGAACAGAAAAGAACTGGGCCACTTTAGATAATACTGCACTGTGCCTGTTGTGTATCAGATAACATGACCTCTAAAGGTTTGATTACAGTGGACGTCCTGCTCATTCTTCCTTTTGATGCGGAGACTTTACTGTTTGTCCGCTGTCCAAAACCTTTGTCCAAGAGCATGTCAGATACGCTCAGTGTAGCTCTGCCTCTGAGCCTTTTTTTTCCTTCTCGCTTCGCAGGAACGCACCAACTTTCAAGTCATTTGAGGAGAAGGTGGAGACACTGAAGGTAATAGATTAAACACATCTGTTCATGTGTCAGTGTGTAAAAACCCAATATAGTGTAGAAACGTTCTATAAATATTTAAAGGCCATTTTGCTCATTTACTTCCTCTATGCTGATGTTATGCCCTTTAGCAACAGAATGATGTCTTTTGACACATTCAGATGGTTTGTGCATTAGCATAACTCAGTCACCCTTTTAATGAGTGTGTCACTGTTATTTGTAGCTTTATTGAATATTCTTCTGAATGTGATTGAAAACAAGAATGCGTATTTAAATATGCTACTCAGAACTGAAAGTGTGGCTTTAGAGCCTAAGTTCAGCAGCGACTAGTGGTGAGAACAACGTGACACTGAATTTCGCTTTACATCCGCATTTTAAGTAATTTGTTTTAATGCCATTACGCTGAGAACACATTTTATCTAATGGCAACGTAACTGTCACACAAAGTCCAGAAAAGTGTGTGGAAAAACACACTTCAGTATCCCCTTACAAAAAAGTAGTATACTTTAAGTTTATTTTATTATGTATACTTAAGTGTACTTCAAGTATACTTGCTAGTACACTATTTTAATACTTCTTGGGACTAAATTGGCCCACTTTTTAGTTTACCTCTGATAAGTATATAAAACGTATACTACAAGTATAAGTGTCCAGAAGAAGTATACTAATAGTATGCTTAAATGTACTTCTTTTTCGTAAGGGTCTACAGTATCTACAGTGTCTGATGGAGTAGCTAATGTTAGCCTCCATAGCAGCAGAAAGTCTCAGTGTGTTGAAGAGAGAGAAGTTGTGTTTATGGTCTGAAGTTTTCATTTGTAACAGGACATGTGTGGTATTTATTCTTTGACTGTTGTGTAGTCTGACTCGTAGCTAATTAAGCTTTTTCTTACTTTTTTAATACATTTAAAAATTATAGATCCACAAAAAGCTACTGTGTAAAACTTGAAGTTGAAATATTTTGTGTTGCTGTTGTTGTCACGCACGCATGTCTAAATCACGACATAACACCTTCCTCCTGTTCTCCTCCCTCTCATTCAGACCAAAATGACTCCAGCAGCGTCCACCAGTGACCCAGACAATAAGGACAGCAGCAGCCCAGCCACTGAGCCTCTGGACGACCAGCCAGAGGACCCGGCTACCCAGGAGACGCTGACACACTGACCTGCTTGACCCCACTCACTCCTCCTCACTTACCCCTTTGACCCCTGGACTGTCAACACTTGCCCGTTAAACTCTTGCGTGCCAGTCTCCTTTTATTGGAAGAAAATGACTTACCCCAGCCTCCCTTTTTATCTAATTGTCTGACACGTGCACTCACTTGTTGACTGGTGTGGAAACAGAAAGCGTGGGATGGGTACAGGCATGTGGTCTCATGCTGCCACATTTCTGAGTCTATTCTGGCTCGATATGGGAGAAATCCTTCCTGCTGCTTTCCTCTGCTCCTGCACTCCATATTTCTTGGCCTTTGTCTAACCAGCAGAGCTTAGACACCAAACATGCTCCTAGTTTTTTTCATTATCACGTTAACACAGATTTACATGTTGTTGTTTTCTTTGAGTGTGAAAACTTAAACTTTAAACTATTAGAATTCATTTACACTTAGTACACATACTGCTTCTGCATGGCTCTGTAATATGTTGGATGTGTTTTATGCGCCGCCATCTTGGGAACATTCTGGGTTTACTATGGGTTGGTTACTTTGGGGCCGGTCCGACTTCTTAATTTTATTAATTCTAGGACACCATGCAATCATAAAGTAGTCTAACACTGTTCAACAAATGAATGTATGGCTTTTTGTGTCACATAGGTGCAACACTTTGTATAATTTAGCAGTCACACACACTGCCCCGCGCTGCTACCCACACAGACTCCACATTTGCCGTTTCAAGGCACAGTTCAGAATAAAAACCATGCCCTCTTTCTGTTGTTAAGAGTCTTGTCAGACAATGTTCTCCACGCTTAGATAGTTACAGGAAAATTGCCAAGGTCAGCAGAACAGAGGCAGAATAAACATAGAGTCAAGGTTTAGCCTTGACTTGAGATGAGAGTGAAATAAACGTCTCTTCCAAGGCCAGAATCAATATTTTAACACTTGTCCATTGTTTCTGTGAGGAAGGTAACACCTAGCCTTCCCCAAAGAAAGAGAAAACTGCAGTAGATGTTATTCTGCATTGTCGAGGCAGGATAATAAGGTAATGGAAGACATTCACTCCAGATTGTTTTATGAGGTGCAGTTTTCCCTTTTTTCCTTCTGTATTTTGCTGTTGAGAAGTTTCTAGGAAAAGGCACAGACTTTCTTTCGGTAGTGTCTTGATAACTGCAGGATTATATATATAGTATTTGCTGAAAATGCTGCTTTCACACAGACGATACTCCTTTTTCTAAATTACTAATGTAATATCGACGTACATTTCAGATGACAGAACCGTTTTGCCTGATCTAATGCTGCTTTGTTTGATTATATCCTAGAAACTATTACTGAACATTTAGTTTCAGCAGACACTCTTCTGATTGTCTTATCGTGCACAGGACTACTGATGACGGTTAAAACAAACATATAGGACAAACAGAGCCGATCTGAACACAGCAAAGTTTTCCTCTGCGAGAGAAATAGAGGATGCTTTGCCTCTGCAGTGTTGCCCTGCTGGGGGACTGGCCAATCATGAAACAATTTTAAGGATTCAGTTTACCACATGCAAAATGTGTCTGGGAGGGCACCACATACGAAGAAAAGATAAGGGGGATTTCTTAGCAACCAGTGTTTGCTCTTCTGAATCAGCCTTTAACATTAGTACAGTTCCCATGTCCTCATGTAACATTTTTAGCTATGACTCACTAAGAAAAAAATCATCCGGGCCTCTTATGTCAGATTGAGGGTTTATCTGTAATTATTCATACACATGTAACACACTTGGTTTGTTTGGTTCTCTATAAAAACAATTGATTAAGGTAGTGTACTCTAATTAAAATACCTCTGACCTAACCCTGACTCCGGACTCCTTCGCTTCTTTATATAGAATGAGTGGGTGAAAATGGCAATTGACTGCAAGGGGAGTTCCCCATGTGAAGGTGTGGCATTTTTAACATGCCACTGTAACTAATACAGGGAACATACATTGTAATGTAAATGACCTTTCGGTGAGTTACTATGCTGTGCATCTGTGGTTAAAGATGAAACTGGTTAAGAGCAAAACTAATTCTTGCTGAGCTGCAGTGTCTCATTAAAACACAAGAGGGCACCAGAAGACAGAATCTACAGCTGCTGCCTTTATTTTCCTCAGTGCAGATCAGATCAGACTGGCTGCTGCTGCTGAGCTGACTCATAGTTATGACCTGCTGGTGATTATGGTTAGTAGGTCTCTCTAGAAATATATTTCAGGAGCATACAGAGTAGCTGAATCTTCCCTCTTGGAGTCCATCAGAAATTCTTTTCTCAGAGAGTCTTTTTACAATGGGAGAGATTTCTGTATCGAGGAGTTTTTGAGTGTTACACTTGCTTAAAAATAACTTTGATTGATACTTATTTAATAATAAACAAGTGACGTTAACAGATAAACAGAAGAGTTTTAGGCATTTAATCCTTATAACTGTAAAAGTGTGTAAGGTCTGGAGGGAAACGCCAACATCCTGTTTAAGGTGGAGGCAAAAGCAGAAGTGGCAAAATGTAATTTATGTTAACGTCACCTGGGAAAAGTCAGTTACTTGAGGGTGTTTTGAAATATTTTGTTAATCCAGAAGTAAAGTAAAGCATATTTTACAAAACATATCTTAGAAGGATGGAAATACAAAACATATCTAATCTTAGAAGGATGGAAATACAAAACATCCCATTATTAAAACTGAGAACTTCTCTGAGCAAACTCTTTACTTCTCAGACAGATTTGTTTATCTAGGTGTGATCCTTCCTGGACTGTTTCTCTATGTCAGGTTATTTTCCTACATGAGGTAATGTGTAAAGAAGTGTAATACAGAACACACTATTAAGACTGTTAAACAATACACAGTTGGAAAACAGCAGTGAAGGAAATATCCAGCTTTTTATGTAAGTAAAATTAGTAAAAAGTCATTCTGAATATTAGATTTTCAACTGGCTTCCTATGATTCTAATTCGGGGGTTTCTTGTATGTGAGGTATTAAAGTTTCCTCTTTTAAAAACCCTCTACTTCTAACTATAAAATTCCTTCGGCTGATGTCATCTGGTGGAGTTTTCCAGTGCAGATGATGCATTTTAGTGTTAGTGGACCTGCTCCTCCAGAACTCCTCTAGATGACTTATCTGAACTGAAAAGATCCTCTTCAGACTAAATAGAGGAAAACGTTGTAGTGACATACAGTAAAGCTCAAAACTGTACTCCAGTATAGTACTAATTACTACAGACACTAGTATCTTAGTGGCCATGCTATCTCATCACTTTTTATCTCTGGGTAAAAATCTTATTGGAGTGGTGGATTTTCCATGGATCTCTGCGGAGATGAGAAAAGACACAGTGACAGCTGCTAACAAACAGCTGCCAAAAAATCTTTATTCAGTTATAACCAGATGCCTCCAAAGTGTTCTAGTCACACAGAAAACTCTGGAGAAGGTCTAAACTGTACACCGAGTCAAACAACAACAGCACCAGAACGCAATTTGTCAGTAAACACCATTTACAACAAGAACAATGGCAGTTTCTACACACAGAGATCGGATAAGAAGGAACTGGTACAGGATTAACAGTCAGTGTGCATCGATTGTTCTCCTCTGAGAACAATCATATATTCATAGAATTCATTTGATAATATTGTGGAAAACAATATAACAAAACATCATTGGTGCAATAGAGTATAGTGTGATAGAGCAGATACATATTGCAAGTGCTTTGTGTGTTAAAAATACAGAATCCCATACATAGACTCAGTGTGTGGCACTGACAACTGTTTGTGTTTGTTTATGATGCAGCTTCTTTCAAATGAGCAGAAAGAGAACATTCAGTTCAAACATGGCTTGGTGTGTGTGTGTGTGAGCTATAAAAGCAAACAACCTTCAAAAAATAGTCTCAGATGACTTACCATCTGTGCATACTGGCCGTTGATGTACTTTGACATACACTTTAAAGGAACAGTTTGACAGTAACTCTCATTTGTTTAGTTACAGAGAGTTGGGTTCAGTCTGAAGCTACCAGTTAGCTTAGCTTAGCTTAGCATAAAATCAACCTGCTGCCACCACCTTAACAGATTATATGTTTGTTTGATCTGTATAAAAACAACATCATTTTGGGGGGATTTTATGAAAACTGGGCCCAGACATTAAGGTAACTTTCACTCTTTGTACTAACCAGCTGGCGGCAACAACAGACACGACAATGGTCATTGATTTTGTCTCAACTTACTCTCAGAGGAAAACTACACCAGACAATGGCTCAGCCAGAGGTGTTTTGATTGGCCAGTTTTGTTACTGTTGCGAAGAAGCAGCTATCCTGTCCCCTATTCCAGTATTTATGCAAAGCTTAGCGACCTGGCTGCTGGTAGCTTCTTATTAAACCTTCCCTACTGAAGACATTTCCTTTTTGTCTTGAGTTTTGAGATGTGAATAGCTCTACTGCTCTTTCTTCCCTTGCTTTGGACCACCTGCGCCCTCACAGTGAAGGGAAGCGACCGTTTTCATGGACAATTCTTATCAACTAAGGTCACAGCTGGAGCCTGTGCACGTTTCTCACTACCCTCATCAATTATTCAATAACTCGGACACGCGTGCACACATCAACAGCTCCCTGTGCTCCACTAAGATGGCAAACATCTTCCGTGAGCTCGACACACTGATTCCTCACGTGTGTCTGCTGCCTGGAAAAGCATCACAATCACTGCACCATGTAAAATGTCAGCGAGCTTAAACCAGATGTGATGTGAGCTAGTGTTAAGCATCATAAACACGAAATCCTTGCACTCACATTACGCTCTGTTCACCTGATGGAGGGTGCTTGGTTGATGTCCGTGTTTAGGCAGTGGGATGTTTACTATGCTATGGTAATGTACCATTTGATAAAGCATGAGGTATGATTGCTTATGTGGCTGCAGGAATGGCTTGATCAGGCTCTGTAGGGGGTAAAAGTGCACGCACACATGCACACATTAAGCTTTTGTGTGCACACCTTCCTCACACAAACAGGAGGAGATGCAAATGCTACATTGAGCAGATGGGACATACCTCAGGCGGTCGTTGGAAACACACACTCCATCATCCCACACCACACACACACACACATACAGTATATCTGACACGAACAGCTTCTTGGCGGAGCTGCGTGTCTAACCCAGTGGCCTGGCGAGACGCAAGCGGCCTCCACCAGCGAGTTCTTGAAAATCATCACAGGATGAGACCTAAAGACACGGGGACATATGTTCAGCCGCATGGGCACATATCACCCCGATGACATGATCGAACAGTTTCACGTGGGCTCAAGCGGGTGTGTGCGTGCGGAGCAGTTTGGGTTGTGTGACATTAGTATATGCATGAGTGCAGTGAAAGAAGTCCTGCACAGAAGATACAAGGGAAACACAGGTGACAAATGTTTGCAGCTGTGATGTTAAGATTCATACTCGAATTCTTTGTTAATTGCTAATAAATTGACACATTTTACAGTCGCAGGAAAAAGGCCAATTTAGAAACAGCTTGGACCTCACAAAACTGTCTGACCCAGTTTCCCTTACAAACCAACCACACTTCATCTTCAGGCTTTTCAGTGCAGAATGTCAAACACCGTCTCATTCATCATGCAGCCGTGGGACACGAGGCTCATGAAAACAAACTGCACAGTAGTTACTCCTGATGATCCACAGGAAACTGACCTGTGGGACTGATGCTGGAGCACATCCTGTAGTTTTAAACCAGCCTCCAGACTGATTTTCTCAACATGAATATTAAATGAGAACAGTGCTAAAGACACACACTGGGAGACAGGTGTTCCTACTAGAGGTATCACAGCACTTCTTCAACCTTTAGCAGGTTTATTATTCCAGGATAAGAACTGTCAAGGAAATGAGGAGACACGTTTTAGGGGACCAAACCAGTGTCTTGCATTTTGCCTCTAAATCAGTTTACAGATTTGTGACACTGTACAAATGTAATTAGAACAACTGCTTGTGTCTTTTGCAGACCGATCGCTACGTAACTACAAAAACATTCAAACAAACAAACAAAAAAACCTGTTTGATATTTTGGGAAATGTGATTATTTGAATTCTGGCTTCAGTGAGAAGACGATGATGCCATTCACACATTAGTAAACATGTTGGATCAGCATAAAGGTCGGAAACAGCTTGTGTCTAAGATAGTAAAACCTGCTTGAAAGCATCTGTAAAACAATATTATTATTGTTCTTTTTATTTATTGATTTTTAATCAAGAGGTGCCAGGCTATTTCTTGGCCAGCAACACGAGATATTAACTGTTTATTTTATGGCTTAAACAAATATTTAATCATGTTTTTTTTTTGTTTTTTTTTGTGAAATTTGATAGGTTGTTGTACATGAAGGATTTTAATCACTATGTGTTAACCAGGCAGCTTCCCCCAGTCTTTATGCTAAGTGCTAATCTGCTGCTGTTTGTAGCTTCATATTTACCATACAGATATAAGCTGCATTCAGTTTGCATTCAACTCCCCCGAAGAAAGCAAATAAGCAAATTTCCCAAAACGTCACAAAACTATTTGTTTACATTTCCTCAAATACTTTGATGAAGCTGAACTAACCCTGTTCAAGAAATAACATCCTGAGCATGGAAATAATCACCCTCCTCAGATATTGTTCTGTTTACAACAGAAAAAGAAACAACTGTGTCACCTAACTGTCCATGAACAGAGCTGGAGCGTGAAAATGTGTTGCATCTACAATTTAGTTTACAGCCTGGAAACACGTATCAAACATTTACATTTAGAGGGTTCAAAAGGATATAAAATGCGACTGTACCGGCCACGTCGAGGTGAAGAGCAGCCGCTGCCGAGGGAAGGTTTGTGTTCATAAACGCCATTTAAAACCTGAGTGTTGCCTATGAGCTATTTAGGGAATATTTTAAAAATATTAACCTGTGGTTCCAATTAGCAATAAAAAACATACTGCATGTGGAATAAGCAATAAATGCTTACAGATCTTTCCTAATATTTTACAAGCACCACATGATTTTGGCCTTTTTTAATTATACACAGACAGAAAATAAGAAACGGTTTAAAGCTCTCTGTGTGTTTCCAGTTGAGCTGTCTGAAGGTCGGGGATGCAGGTGGAGGAAGAACCACTGAGGCTCCTGCAATACTCCAGACGGCACAGTTGAAATCACTATAACACTCAGACTGGGACACAGGTTTTAATGCACAGCCTCCTCTAGCGATTTGTCTTCCACAAGCATCCTGCCAGACTCTCTCAGGACCAGTTAACTGTTAATACACACACAACCAGGATGAAGAGAGCTTCACTCAGACTGTGACAAATTGGTCCACGCCAACAGGGAATCACACTTACTTTCAAACTGCTTGTACTGATTTAAAACGGACGATTGTGACTTTTTCCTCTGCACCAATCAGAAAAGCTAAAAAACCACAATGCAGTGAACAATTTGAGCAGAATAGAAACATACTCAGGACGCCCCGGCTGCTCTCAACACTCGTCATGGATGCCACAGCACAAATAGAACACATTTATATAAAGTCATGTCTTCCATAAGGTTCTTGTTTGCATGCACATGCAGTATTAAAAATACAGTCAGACCAGAGCGTATAGTATATATATCGTTTGAAAAAAGTGTAAAAATCCAGTGCGACAGTCATTGAGTTCTTGAGGTCCACATGATTGTATAATCAGATAAAACAGCCAGTGAGACGGTTCAGTTTAAAGAGTCTGTGTTGCATATTCAAGTTAAAACTGAAGGAGCTGCGGCACAAATGCCCTGACACAACTCACTTTAATGTTCAGTCAATTTGTATTCAAATCCAATAATAGAATTCAGGGTGGTGAGTGTTTGCCTGCTAAAACACATTAATATTCACCCTTCTTCGCACAAAGCAAGCGATGTGTTTTCAGCTTCCTGTGGAAATCACTTAGCGGCTCCGCACTAAAAATGGATCATCTCACTGACTGTTTCACACGCTGTTTGCTGAATGAGGCTTCCTTGATTTCCCAAACATTTCTAGATTGCGCCACAACAGTGATTCTTCACATCAACATACATTTAGCTACAAGCCCTTGTACGAAAAGAGAGGAGTCGTGTTTGGGAAAGCAAAGAACAGGAACAATAACAGACAAAAACACACTGAAACACAGTATCATCAAAAAATAGTTTACAGCAGAGTAGAAAAGTCACTCTCAGATCTTGCAACGTCTTTCTTGAATCAAGAAAGGGCCAAAGGGGCCTCTGAACGCAACTCACAGGACGTTTCTTTGTATCACAAATCTTTGAATTACGGATACAGAAAGAAGAACTCAGACTAGCCAGCACCAGAGACATTCCTTCATCTTTGCTATGGCCCTGCATATCACAGCAACAGCTGAACTGCTGAGGTCCACTCTGGAAACTCCACACTCATCAAGGCACATTCAGGACTCCTATATTCCTCCATATATAACCACAACAAGGATGAAGCAGCTCCTGCAGGCACAGTGTAGGGACTTCACGTCTTTTTAATCATTAATGCCCCACAGTGTTTGAAGAAGCCGTTCCACCCTCTGTTCAGTCCTCCTCCTCCTCCTTCTTTACATTCTTCAATGGAAAGAATGAAGAATGGAGGCAGGACCCCTCCTCTTTTTATTGACAACGCTGCCCCGCCCTGGCACTGGCAGCGGGCAGGAGTAGAGACATAAATACCTGCTCGTCAGCATAGTTGCCACACAGTTGGTGGGAACTGGACACTTTACAGACACATGGCTACTCAGTCTATACTTCGGGTCATGCAAAGCAATGAAAACAAAGCTATGACTAATCAGGTGTACTCAACCGTGCACCAAACAAGTCTGCACTTTTAAGTGCTATTTAAAATAATAATCCAATTACACTTCCAGTGATTTTCACACGACTCCTGACTCCTCAGAGCGTCACCTGCCGTCAGCCCATTGTGTCGTGGCATTTCTGCAGAACACAGGGGGTCTGTGTGATGGAGCTGCAGGTCAGAGGGGCAGATAACAACCCTGTGGGCATCTGCTGGAAGTGAGTGCATGGCTAATCTGCAACAACAGAGCTGAGGGTGGCCTCCTGGCTAAAGGCACAGCCCGTCAATATAACTACAACTACTGGCACAGATAACAGATACAAACAGAAAAACAGTAAGTAGGAATTTTAAGGGTATTAAAGTCACATCAGTTTACTGATACACACTGATACCGTAGCTTAGATATACTGTACTGCAGCGTAATCGGTTTATATTAGAGCATATACTGTTCTCTACGTGGATCATATAAGGTATAATAAGTGCCACCGTCTTGTCATGTATGAAATACTGATCTCAGTGGGGATCAGGTACATAAACCTGGAATACTTATAAAACTGTCAGCAAACGATCTGCTGTTAGAGTCATCACTGTTCAGTAGCGACGCTGGACAACCATACATGGACATAAGGTGTGTGTGTGTCAGTGAAGACATACTGTATCCATCGAGGGTCGCTCATAAGACACAAGAGCTGATGTTTATACTGTGTTTAAGCAGAATAACGCTGTCTTGTTTTATTCATCGTATAAATCATGGCTGGATGCTCAGCCCTTTATTAGGCAGCGGTGGGGAGGTAAACACACTAGAGAACAAAAGCCAGGCAAGCCGCTGCCACTCCATTAGAAACAAGGAGTCCCTCATAAGCATTCATATCACTATCGCTAGAGCAACAGGACCACCTATTGTGGCTCTGGATGCTGCCGTTTTAATTGTGCTGTGCCAACACATTTATAATGGCAAACGATTTCTGAGCTTGCGTTTAATCAGATCAGGGGATGTGGCATCATTAGATTGTCAGGTTGGAAGTAAAATTGAAAAATGAGCCTTCTTTGTCTGCCTGTTCTGTTAAAATTAAATACCCCACCACTTCCATTATGTGTTCGCCCGGTGGCTGTGTATTTACATTTAGGCTCAGTGAGATCGGATCAGTGGAAATTAGCATGTTTTCATAACTGTAAAAATTTGGTCAAGAATGAAACTAAATGTACATTTGGAACAATTTAGATATTAGGAGAGAATAGACCTCTAAGGTCAGAGCCCATTTCCTCACTCCTTGTGGATCTTTTAACTATATCATAATAATAATAACAATAAATCTAATACTGTATGCATTTCCATTTGTAGCTATGTCTTCTGCACTACATTTAACTGACATCTTTAGTCACTACTTTGTAGATTCAGATTAATAATACAACACATTTCTAGATAGATTATGCTACTCTGCTGCATATAAAGTGGATCAGATTAAACCCACATTAGTGACACATGCACCTTATGCTTTTACGATTCTGATCCAAATATACTTTATCCAAAACGATTCATTCACAGTAATGTGCATGTTTCAACAGATTTTTAGTTTTTCATGAAATGAATGAAAGTTTGGTGAAAACTGATATCAATCTACTGATGAGTGATGTAGCTAAAAGCTCCAGCAGAAGAAAACACGTCTAGCTATGTTGCCAAATCCAAAAATGAAATGCTGAACTTAGTTTGAACGTCTAAAAGTACTAAAAGTACTTTCACAAAATGTAATTTTATATTTCATGATACGTATCAGTTCTGCTCTCATGTACAGGGCTGGATGCCCAAAATTAAAAACTGGTACGAGTCACAGTAAAACGCATCAGAACTGATTAGGAAGCAGGAGAGAGAATAAAGAGATTTTGGGACGACCCCCTCACTAATGTGTGTCGGGACACTCGGTAGACTTGAGGCAGGTGTTTTTATTTTCATGTTCTACAGCATAGCATTGTATACAAAATGGAGTTAGTATGAAATAGGGAGAAACAGCACTGCATGGATATAGCACCTCCATTTCTCCCCACACCAAGGCCACAGCACCAGCACGTACATTATGCAAAGACAGACCAGTGCTGAGTGTCGTTAAAACCACCTTCGTGCTTTTGTCTTCACCTTTGTAACACTGGCAGTGAAAGGGATCCAGATCTTCTCAGTACGACTGAGGCCAGGCCAAAGTCCATGAACAAATCCCAGTGGTCTACAGGTGGATTTTTTGTTTGAGAGCTATGGCAGCAGCATATTTAGTGTCAGATTAGTTTAATTTGCCTACATTTTGTCATCAGCCATGTGATTGGCACAACACTGACTTACTACTTACAATTAGCTGCCTGGAGATGCTGCCACTTAAAATATCCAGTCTTTATCTGAACAACTGCAGGGATTTGTTCCTGGACAGTAGCCTGACACCTGACATTGGAATGGTCAGACTGGCTGATTTCTCCACACACCAATGGAGGAGGTCAATACAAACATGAAGCACCACGGCGGAAGCAGCGGTGGGAAATGCATGGACTGGGAGAAAAACAACAACAACATCCAGCCGCTAACGCCTGGGCCCACAAAAACACCCTTGGACCCTATAGTGCTCGTGTGCCAGGCCTGCAGTGGACTTGATCTGCACACCCTAACAGGGAGACGCCACAGGCAATTTGATAAAGATGTGTAACTCCTTGGGAGAGAGCGCAGTGCTCAGAGGAGGGGGCAGAGCACCGTGCTTCAGTGGCAGCACACATACTTCGCCTGAGGCTCCTTCACATTTACACACAAATACGTGTGATCACACACGGGCACCGACACACTGAAATGTCAATCAAACTAATAGCAAATGAGCCTGTGCGAAACTGGGAAAGGACTATTGGAAATAAGATAAAGGTTTTAATAAACTGTGGTTTTAGCCGCTAAGCAGCACCAGCAGCAGGAAGCATGACGTGAAGGAGCTCCAGGCGGGAGTGTGTGGGTCACACTCACTGAAAAGAGCATAACAAGCGTGGCTTGCAGTGAAAATCATGCCAGGCTCCCTCCTACAAACATTTCCTTCGGCAGAACATGAAAACAAAGTCCATAAACAGTATATATAGTCAAAAATAAAAATAAAAACAGCCAAATCAACTTTTGTCACTTTGAATTTAAATTTCAACATGTCTTTTCTTTATGTATATATAAATTTGTCTCTTCTTAAACAATAATACGGTCACATAAAACAATGGCAAATCAGTTTTGAGATCATCTAAATATTTCTTACTGAAACATCAAGGACATAGAAGAAGCACAATGATTATTTTAAAGAGTGACTTTAGGGCTAACTCTATATTCAAAACAACGAAAGCCTGATAGGTTGAATGGTACAATATTTCCTCACGTATTCTGGTCCATAAGGTGGCAGATAATGACCGAGGTCATAAACATGGAGTTTAGAGAAAATACAATAACAACATATATACAGGAACAAAATAGGAAAAAAATAGAAACAACAAGAATAACAGAGCTACTTTCAGGTGCAGTATTGAATTGAATTTTGAACGGGGCTAGCAGGTGAGTTCATTAGCTGGTGCTGGTTTTGAATAATTCTGGTGTAAAATGACTGAAATATTCAACAATTTCAACATGCAATCGCACAAACTATGCAATCAATTTTCTCATCAGTGTCGACCATGATGAAAACTGGAGCCAGGGTTTTTGATATCAAAATAATGAAAGGTGCAGTGCAAGTTAAACTACAGATCTAATTAAGTGCTAATACATTTATTTTCACACCTCTCCAAAACTAGCCACATACAGGTGGTCAAATATTTTTGTCACATATTGTTGCAGCTTCTTCCTTTTAGAAGCAGCTCAAGTAGGAAATGGAGCGGGTTAGTGGAAGATATCTGAAGACATTTTGACCCCCCCACAGTAACCACAGGTGTTAAAGGTGCTCTGTTACACACATACAGTGCAAGTTCGTCACTTTTGGTTTTAGTCCCTCCCCCTTTGGTTATCAGATCATCTAAAGCGCCTCTCTGGCGACTGTAAACATAAAGTTATTTTACTTCCACAGAGAAGATGTAAAAATTGGTTGAGGAGGAGGGCAATCTGTATTTCTGTATGTGGGGTCGCACGCTGTTGATGTCATGCTTCCAGTGCTTTCAGGAAGGTCTTTTATCACTTTCTTTAGCGGGTTGTAGGTAAACAGTCTTGATTTCAGAAAGATATAACTACATTAGCAACAGTAAACATGGCACCATAACAAGAACCAAAAACATAAAGAACAAAATAAAGGAGTTTTTGGTTGAAAAGTTGTCATGTGTAAAGAAAGAGACGCTATTGAGATGGTGTCGTTTACATTATAACCCCAAGTTTGAGCTGCTGGTTTTTTGCTTTCTCTAGAATCATATCCCTGATAAAACAAAACAAAAAAAAGAATTAACTGGATAAAAAAGTGACATAAAAATAGTTCCCATCTGTTATGATTGTGTCTGTGTGAATGCTGCTGTGGTTTCATGTGTTAAATCACTGGCGTGGTCCATCTTCTTTCCCTGACAGTAAATTGTATCTTTTTTGCATTGATCATTCACCTTGAGTGTCTATCTTCCTCCTTCTCTTTCTTTCTTTCAGCCAGCCTTTCCCGGCTGTCCCATACATTCCCTTGGGGCTGTCAGGAGTGAAGAAAAGGTGAGAGACTGGGAGAGGCTGTGATGTTGATGATAAAAGACCATCTCAACAAGTCCAGAAATAAAATGAGAGATCAACAAGTTGAAGGAAGAACAAAAACAAAGGCTATACTTCCACACTATTTCAGAACATTCCTCAAAAGCTGGCGCAAACAGGTCCTTTCTTCTTTTGGATAAAAATGTTTTTTTTCTCTTGACAAAACACACAAAAGCTTTCGTCTGGGCTGCTTCTTAGACTAGACTTTCCATTTAAAAACCAGGCTTTACAAAACATAGAAAGACGTAACACTGAACCCAACATAAAAAAAAAGCAGAAATCTTCAGATCTATTTTTTCTTTACACTGTTTAGCTGCACTGGGGTTTCCCAAAACTGGGAACGATGGGAATGGCGAGGCAGTACTCGAAATCCTGGACGGCGATGCAAAAGTTGTCGCTGTCCTACCGTTGTTTCCACTTCTGGAATGGTTCAGTGGAGCTGAGGCTGGCAAGAGCAAGAGCAGAGCCGGAGCTGGACGGAGAGTTGCGATTTTGAGCTGAAGAAAACCAAATGCATGCACAATGATGCTCTTCCTCCTCTTCTCTGGAAAAAGGCAGCAGTGCCTGTTGGTGTGCTGTGCCGCTGCGTTGGTGAGGTACGCTCAGTCGGTGAATCTCTGGCAGGCCTTTTTCCAGCGGCAGGCAGTGCACCACATGTCACGGTTCTCCATCCCATACACCTTACGGCACTTCTTCCCCTCTCCACGCACCTTCCGGCTGAGAAAGACAAAGAGCACAAAAAGCAGATGATTGTAACCAAGACGGGTTAAGTTAAAACTGAACTGTTCAATGTTTCAATGTACGATTTAAGCAAACTAGCTGCTGGCCTTGTGTTTAACAGACAGATGTGAGAGTGATATCAAACTGCTCACCTGCCTTGAGAAATTGAATAAGCATAGATCATAAATTGTTAGCTCTTTAAGCATGGTCACACGCAACATGTTTTGTTTCTAACCGTGACAATCCAGCCATCCTCAGGCAACGATGCACCTCCAGTTTTCATTATCATCATCACTCTGCCTTGTTCACTTAAGTCTGATTAAGTCCTGCAGGATCATTTGTGTCATGATGCCGTAAATAACACAAAACATCACGCAATCTAAAAACAGCTTTGATCCACACTAAAGTGGATAAAGCAAAACCAAGCTGACTTATCATCACTTCTTTTTAGTTAAGAATAACTGATATCTGATCATCTTTTAACACATGAAGTCATAGGTAACTAAACTGAGTTTTTTTTCTTGGTAATATTTTAGCTGTAATTTATACTCATTTTATTAAATCTATCAACGTTCAGTACCTGAGCGCAGTGGTGGCTCTGGGAGGAGATGAGAGGACGGCTATGGTCTGAGAGCGCTGTTCACCAAAGCTCTGGCTTTTACTGGGAGACACCTGCTGAGAACAGACAAGTTGAGGTCATGAAAATCCCAAATAGAACAATATGTACAATTCTGTGGAAAAGTACTTTTCCTCAGTTTTTATTTTTTTGCAGATTTGTCACAGTTAAATATAAAATAATCTGAGTAAATATAAAATGCAGTTTTTAAATGATGATTTCATATATTAAGGGAAAAAAGCTGGACAGTCCTGCCACCTTTGCTAAACCATAAATAAACCGTGATTAACCACATTTTTGAAAAAGAGTTCAGGCCTGATTACTGCCAAATCTGTTGAATCAAAAAAACCAAACAAAAAAACTACTTAAATAGTATTGGTCTGACAAAGTGAAGCATGCTAAAAGATCTCAACAAGCAACACATCATCATCATCATCATCACCATGCAGTGAGAGCCATTATCCACAAATAGAAAAAACTTGGAACAGTGGTAAACCTGTCCACTCCTGGACAGGCCTAACAAAATGCCCAATTCACAACGACGACTCATCCAGGAGGTCATAAAAGAACCCAGAACAACATCTAAAGAACTGCAGGCCTTAACTGCCTCAGTTAAAGTCAGTGTGCATGATTCAAAAATGAGGAAGAGACTGAGAATAGCATCCATGGAAGAGTTGCAAGGTGAAAGCCAATGCTGACCAAACAAAAACCATTAGCGAACAAACATCTTGATTGCCCCCAAGACTTTTGGACAAACACCTTCTTCCCTTAATAAATGAAATCATTATTTATTTTGTATTTACTCAGGTTAACTTTGTGTAATATTCAAATTGTTTGATGATCTGAATCATTAAGGGTGACAAATGCACAACAAAGGGGCAAATACTTTTTTACAGCACTGCACATCTGTAACTACTGAGACTGACAACAATACTTTGTGTTTTAAAGTTTGCTCACTGTGTTCCCAGTGAAAGTAACAGGTGGTGACTGCCAGGAGATGCTAAAGCTGGAGCTGTTGGTGGGAGTGAAGCTGGTGGAGGCTGAGCCAGCCGAGTTACTGCCGCTGGACGGGATAGACACTGGAGCCGTCGCCTGATGGCAAAAATCGAAGGTCAAAGTTATATAATTTTTTCGAAATCAAATTTTATTAAAAAGATTTGTTTTTAATTTGTTTTTTAATTACTGCTTGTTTTGCTGTACATTCTGCCTCAACAGTAACAGCTTGAGATTCATGTTTTTCTTTTAATGAAATATTGGTTTAAAATAAAACATTTTATTGATAAGATTAAGCTCTGTGCAAAGATGTGACATTTTTTTGACAGTTCTTAAGCCTGAAAGACCCAAACTGAAAATCCCAGTAAAAATCTCTGGGAAATTTTTGGAGAGCAGTTTTCAGGTATTTCACATAGTTAAAACATCTATTAAGCACCAATATTAATGTTGCTAGTAAAAGTATGCAGTCATGCACACTGTGGGTATCTTGATAGTAGTGAGTCTATGAGAATATGTGGATTTTGTATATATGTTGTGGAGTGCATATTAACCTAGATTTATCTTCATGTTTGTGCATGTATCTTGTACATCTATTTTAATTTTTGTGTGACTGTATGTGTATATGTTTGTGTACCTGTGCCCACTTACCTGGTAGGCGTGGTCAGTGTGGATGAGGTAGAGAGCACTTGGTGCAGAGCGGCTAAGTGGGGTGGTGCCGCCGGCATGAGGCTCCTTGGTGTCAGAGGACTGTGGGGGTCTGTGGGCGTCTGACAGCTGGCTGAGAGGAGAGAGTGGAGAAGGAGCAGGTGGAGGGGGAGACAGGACGGAGGGTGAAACAGGGGACAGGCTGCTGAGTCCGTCGGCCACTGAGTCCGTGTTGAGCTTGATCTCCGTGTAGTAGAAGTCCTCCTCGCCGTCACTGCAATCCGAGTCACAGTTACGCCTGGGGGGGAAGAAAAAGAAAAAAAAGAAGAAAAAAAAAGAGGATACAGAAAGTGAGGGGTGATGGACAGAGAACAAAGTACAGAAAGAAAAACAACAGTAAGTAAAATAATTAAGGGTTTGAATGGAAAAATGCCCAAAGCGATTACAAACAACCACTGTGCCCCTTCATTATTAATGTCATCCTCCAAACAACAAAACACTGTAGCTGTTGTTAGTCTGGGAAGGATAGAGAGGCTTCACTGTTACTAATCGTCAGTATAAATGTATGATCCACTGTTCCTCTGTTCTACACCTCACTCATTTTCCTTCACCTGCTCCCCTTGCTCCCAGTGCAGGGATCGTTACAGTGGCTGTTGTCCATCAGACAATAATGAAGCAGTTTGAAAAGCCTTTTTTGAAGGTTTGTGTGAACTGTAGCTAAGGTGTGTGGTCTGTTTGCGTGTATGTGTTTACCCCAGGTGGATGGTGCGGATGTGTCTCTGGATGCCAGCAGCAGTACTCAGCACCTTGCCACAGTTCTTCCACAGGCACTTGAACATCACCTTCATAGAGTTCTGCAGAAAACACACAACAAAAAGAAGCTCAAGTCACAAAACATACAGGCTCACAAATATTTATGTATGGAAAATTGAATATTTCCAACAATATTTCCACCAAACTGACTGTGTGTGTGCATGCACATTGTAGCCTTTTAGCTTCTCTCATACTCAGAAGAAGGATAAATTGACATTCAGGATGTCCTAAAGACATGGTGTGAAACTTATTACTTACTATCTTTATGGGTTTATCAGGTTGGATCTGTTAAAATTGCATGTTTTTGTAACACCAGCATGGCAGGGTCATGTAAACTATAAAAAGGAGCTACGCTAAACTCAAAGTTTTTTCTTTAATCCCATAAGATACATGAATCTGGCACAGCTCCATATTAATAAAATAAATTTTACAGTACAACTTATTCACTCTTATTTTTAAGGCCTCTACTGCACGCAGGTTCATGACAGTTTTTATTTTCTAAAAACTGTGAGGGGTTAAGTGGCAACTTGGCAAGATCATTGGAACCCGCAGACTGAGGGAAAATCGCTTTAAAACAACTCTTTTGTGGTTTATAAATTTCACTCTGTCCTTGTCCATAATTATTTGCCCTCCAACCCACACTGAGCCATTAGTGGCACTGCAGTTTAATGCTGAAATTCCAGACACACCCGTCCTGAGTTTCAGAGATCAGCATATGCTCAGATACAGAACAGTTACATTAAAAATACAACAATTCTGGCTTTAGACTTATTGATTTTATTTTTTTTTAGCTTTAACGGAACAAAAATAAAGGCAAAAAGAAAAAAAACGTGAGCAGCACCAAGTACCGCCCATAATTCAGTAGTTTGTAGATCCAGCTTTAGCAGCAATAACTTCAAATAAATGTTTCCTGTATGACTTTATCAGTCTCTAAAATCATTGTGGAGGAATTCTGGCCCATTCATCTTTATAATATTGCTTCAGTTCATGGAGGTTTTTGCCCACTCACTTATGCACAACTCTCTTGATGTCCTGCCACAACATTTAGGTCTGGACTTTGACTAGGCCAGTTCAAAACCTTGATTATTTTATTTTTGATGTAGAGTTACTGTATACTTTGGATCACTGTTCTGTTGCATGACCACATTTCGTCCAAGCTGTAGCTGCTGAACTGATGGCCTCACATCTGGCTCTAGAATACCCTGGTATAGACAGAGGAGTTAATGGTCAACTCAATGACTGAAAGGTGCCCAGGTCCTGTGGCAGCAAAACCAGCCCATATCATCACCCCCCACATCGCCGTGGGTGTTTCTGCTGAAATGCAGTGTTTGGTTTTTGCCACATCTGGTGCTGTGCATTAAGGCCAAACCAATCTGCCCATAGGCCATTGTTCCAGAAGTCTTGTGGTTTACTCATATGTAGTTTTGTGAGCCTCAGTCAGTTCTTTCATGTTCTTTCAGACAGAAGAGGCTATGTCCTGGCATCCCTTCCTCTAATTGTGCTGTCATTGACTTTAACATTTAACATGCTCAGTGAGGCCCTTAGGCCCTTGCTCTGGGTTTTTTTGTATTTCTCTGAGCATCACACAGTCTGACCTTGGGGTGAATGTGCTTGGATGTTCACTCCTGAGAAGATTGGAAAGCATCTGAATGCTTCGGAACATCCCCAGATGTTCATAGACCTTTGAAAACAAAGGGGTAAAAGTACAACCCCATAATTAAATTTAGACACTGTTTCCTCTGGTGAAAATGCAGGTAGATGATTTTGATGACTGACCAAATTTGGTGTTTTGGTGTGGACCGAGTTTCTTTCTCAACAGTACACAGTTAATTCACAAGATTTATTTTTACTGTAGAAAGCAGAATTTGTCTTTATTTAAAGCCTTTTAACTCAGATGTGGTTTACAGTATTTACCTTGCGCTTGCGAGGGATGGGCTCATCAAAGAGCAGGCTGCTGCCGTCCTGTTCATCCAGACTGGGGTCTTCAGGCCCTGCAGGGCCGGGCCCCACACCACCCAGACTGGGCACACGGAAAGGCTTGAAGCTGTCAGCTGAGAGCGGAGGGGATGGTGTGGAAGGGTTAGACTGGTCACTGGGAGCAGACCAGCTCCAGTAGCCGCCGGAAGAACTGTTGCTAGATGGAGTGAACGGCCCTGCTGAGCCGTTGTCCTTCCACGAACCACTTAGACCCTCTAGGACGATGGAGGTGAACCAAGAGCACATGGATGAAGAAGGGAGAGCAGAGAGAGGAGGTCATGAAGAAAGGGAGTCAGGAAGAAATGTAAAGCAAAAAAAGTGAGAATAAATGCAGCTTCCTCAATCATGTTTGAAGATGCTACAACAACAGCAAAATGTGTGGGTGGTTCTCTGTCAATGATGGTAGATAAAGACATTCAATTAAGTTCAGACAGCTCTAGTTGCACTTCACACAAAAGAGCCTCTCCTGCCAACTGTGACATTAGGAAAAGAAAGGTTATTTTCCTTTTCTGTGATTACACTGAGATATTCCCAAGGTCTTGTTTTTTTAGATACACGTAATATTGCTTCTGAATATAATCTACAAAAGGCATTTCACTTTGCGAAGATGGTTGGTGTGTGTGTGTGTGTGTGTGTGTGTGTGTGTGTGGCACAGTGAACAGTGATTCAGGTGCTTCTTGCTGGCTTGTCTCTTCTTTTATACTTTTCAGTGTGGCACCCTGGTTAAACTATTACTCTGTTGCTGAATAAAAACACCAACTGAACTAAATTGTAGAAACCCTGTATTTCACAAAAACACAATATAACACACACCCCACCCCATGAGAGAACCAGATAATAGCAATATAGCATCACAAAAAGCACAAATACTAAATGGCACAGCTGCCACCTAAAACCTGACTTTTCTTGCCTTTCTGACAGAAAGATCACCAAGCAACCAAAAAACACAAACAAACTGCAACAATATATCTATAAAACTGTATGTGCAGTATTATGAACAATTTGTGGTTTATTTGGTAGCACTAATAAAAAAGTGAAGATAAAGATTGTGGTTTCTTTGTGGTTTGAAAGAGCAGCTACATTGTGATCAGGATCTGTCAAATAAATAAATTTTTTATCCAAATGGTAGGCTATGTTTTTAAGCTTACTTTCTAATAGTAAGCTTTTAAGTTTACTGTTATCACACTAGAAACATCTCTCCTCCCACAGACTGAGACCACATTTGACTGTCTGAACAACATCTCCTGGTAACTCCTAGCCAATCAGGACACCTCCAGAAATACTACATGTTGGTGGTTGTCGATAAATTGCTCCTTAAAAATACTAGCAAAATTGCACGATTTCCTATTCTGAGATGCTTAGTAAATATGGAGCCTGAGGTGATGTGCGTCTACCCCATCTGGTGCAGTACAGTACTTCTGAGTGGGAAATGCAGGGTCCTGATCTACTAACAAACTGGAATTGGGTCTCCACTCCAACAAGTTTTATTACCACACAGTCACAGTGGCATATCATTGACATAACCTCCAAATATGCGACTGGAAACCAATCACCATCGTTCAGAATTTTAATGTGGGAACGTGCCCCCAGCAACAACAACCCCGGGCAGCTGCCCATGTCGCCCATAACTAAATCAGATACTGCTTTCTTTACGTCTGCAAAATATTTCACACAAACGACACAATACTTTTGATACAATTTAGATAAAATTTATTAAAAACTTTAAAAGGAAATCGTAACAAAAGTTCAGCATGAAACTGAGTGTGTACTGTGCATAAGAACCTACTATGCAGATGCTTGATCTCCAGCCTGTGCACATGGGATGGGCACATCAGTATGACTAAATTATGATCAACTGCACAGTTGGTATATAAAATCCACTTTGTGCATGTATGGATGATGGTTGTAACATCTGACTGCATTTGCTTGTATGACTGAACATGTGTATAGTTGGAGCATGCCTGCCTGGCTGAATGGACAGCTGGTTGGTTCCACTGACTGTCAAAGTGGCTTTGGTCATTGCAGTTATGAGGCATTTTGGATTTCTGCCATGGTAACGAGCGGCAAATATCCAGGCTCATTGTGTTTTTCTGTGGACTTGCAGAACTGATTGATGAGAGAATCCTAAAGTGCAGCAGGTGGTGGTAATTTTACAAAACTAATCTTCCATATGCATTCACATAATAACAGCCATGAAGAATGACAAGTCAGTGTGCAGATGTACATGCTGACTTAGGCTGAGCTACATTTTACAGCTAAGAGAGAAGAGAGGAGTGAATGATAAATGACATGCACGGGTACATTTAAACCTGTGAATTTTAAAGCATATTGTTTTTGTCCCCCCAGTCATTTATTTAGTGGTTGAGATGCTCACCGCTGACTTTGACAGGTGGGCTCCTGACCAGAGGGCTGGTGGAAAGACTGGTCAGTACCATGGCAGCCGTCACTTTGTCCATGTCTGCTTCCTCCTCTGACCGTCTGTGAAAAAACAAATAGGAACTTCAGTGAGCATCTTCTGCTCCCACTATGTTACCACACACAACAACAACCGCTTTTTCAAAGAACTCAATTAACTGCTTTACAGTGTCTTTCTTATGTAGACTGTAACAACTGACTGCAACCACACACAACCCACATATTTGTCTCTTCTAATTGGCACACAGAAAACAGGCACTGGGAAACAGTTGTCTTAATCCTCCCGTGTTTTTTCAGACAGATGCAATCTCTGTGATCAAAGATTTACCACCGCTTTATATGTGACAGTCTACCTATAGTCCATTCTCAGTATGAATGCAACAGCCTCTGTGTCTGCACGCCTTTTGTATCAGAGAGAAAGAGACTTTCATAATATGTGGATGCCAGATGATCAAAGTTGATTCTTTTGCAGTGATGAAATCTCCTGCTGCCGTGGCAAAACCTGACAGGTTCACAGCCTCTGAGATCAAAAAGGTTTTACTGCATCTTAATTGGCATACTTTCAGTACAGGCAACTGTTAAAATAAACCACACTTCTGTTCTTCTGCACACTTTTTACCAGTACCTGTCAAACAACAAATAAATGCCCACTTAGTAGTGACACAGCAGAAAATGGTACAAGTTATCCATAAATTATGAGATGATGCAACATATTTTCCTGTGTTAGCACATAACACCCTACTGATTACATTCAACACACATTTTGTACATTTTCCTTTTTTTGACCACAGATAGATGCATCAAGTAGCAAATTAAAAAAAAACCTTTTATTTAGACCCTTAAAATTGAAAACATTATTTACTTAGAGAAAGTGTGATAGTCACAAATCCCATTTCTGAAAATGATCCATAGTTAGAAGAAAGCAAAGACTCATCTGCTGGTGCTGAACAGAATTTAACCCGAGTTAAAACTGACGTTTATCTGCAAAAAAGAGGCGAAATAGAGAAAGAAGAAAACCAGCTGGATTTTTATACTGATGTTCACACAATATTTATCACATGATCTGTAGCCTTTCATGCTAATGTTAAGTGTTTACTGGGCAGAAGATCATGGACCCCTGTTCTCCACCATACATGTCGTTATCTTTCTGTGCAGCTCCACACAAACTTTTAATGTTGCTGTTGACCATATTAGGATTGCGAGTGTGTCTCCAGAAACAGTCGGCGGGCCTTATTTTTGGCTGCTAGTGGCTTGTGAGGGCTGAGGACCTGTGTTTGCAAATAAAGAAACTAAGAGAGCTAAAGGGGATTTCCAGATCTCTTTTTTAAAATATTTTTAGATTATACCAGTTTCATAAAAGTGACTCAGAGCAAAAGGTCAACTGTGGACAAGTCTTTTTAGAACATGTAGTTCACCAAATACTCTCGAAGGAGTATTTTCTTTTTAAAATAACTACTGTAAAAAATACACTGACAAATTGTTGGTACCCTTCTATTAAAGAAAGAAAAACTCACAATGGTCACAGAAATAACGTAAGACTGACAAAATAATAATACATTTACTGAAAATTAACTAATCAAAATGAGACTTTGCTTTTGAATTTTGGTTCAACAGATGCATTTTAATAAAAAAACTAATGAAACTGGCCTGGACAAAAATGATGATATCCTTACACACCTGTTTATATGTGTTCTTGCACATTAACAAGAAGAAATTTCTACAATGGCCAAGTTATTAACCTGACCTGAATTCAAATGGGCATGCATTTCATTTGCTTAGGGCAAACACACACACAAAGCAACTAGGAGCTGTACACAGCTGCAGTGAAGGCCTGGCAGAGCATCACCTGGGGCGAAACCCAAAATCTGATCTATGGGTTCCAGACAATAGTAATAGTCATTGACTACAAAATATTTGCCATTGACCTAATTTATGATTCTGTTAGTTTGTTCCGGCACATTTGAGCAAACCCTCAAAGCTGACAATCTATACTTTGTCTATACTTTGCACAATTTGACTGCTGCATATCAAAAACTATTGTGGAAGTATAAAGACCCAAAATAATAAAAACCGTGTCACTTTCAAACATATATTGTATTAATGCCAATGATCAGAGACATTTGGCATAAAGGGGGTGTATAAGTACTATTTTTATTTAAAAAATGTATTAAAAAAAAACACTAGCTTTAGACTGCAGTTACAGTAGAAAGTTAGTTAAATATACAGATAGATTCTTAAAAATATTTTTTTCTTGCATTACAAAAATATTATTGCCTACTTCAGTTACATAATGAATTTACAAGCTATTTAAGTGCATTCACTTTATACAGGCAAAATGGAAAATTGTTTTTCCACATGAGAAGAGTATGCTAGTTAACAAAGGAAAAAGCCTCAGCTGAAGTCTAATTTATGACTCTTTCCACTGCTGAATATGATGTCATTACAGCCTCCACATAAATCAAGAAACAAAGCTGCGCACACAACTGCCACTTACCCATTACCCCCCTCCCTACATTGCCATAAAACCACTTCCTGGTCACCTTGGGAGGCCATCATGTGACTGTAGATGTTATCTCCATGGCAACAGTGACAGACAATAATTACTAGGTGCTTTGTCTATCCTGAAATATGAACAAGTAAATCACAGAAAAACACATTAGGAGGACTAATAATTAAGATGTGATGCATGAGAGGAAGAAACAGAAAGACAGAGAAGAGGGATTTCCCAAATCACGTTTGTCATTAGTGGTCTTATCAATCGTAGTTTCCGTCCAAGTGCTTATAATGGCTATAATTAACCCACAGTGAGAGCAGGTGTTTGTGTATGTGTGTTAGAGACCTGCTAAAATGCATGATACATGCAACACAGTAGATGCGGCGGGATGGTTAATGGACTGGTAAGTGAATTCTGATAAATGAGTTTCATATGCAGGTGTGTGTATCACTGCAACAGTGTGTGTGTGTGCACTTTAATATTCTTACTTCACTAACTTGCAAAAATACGCCTTGCTGTATCTGACCCCTGAGGCTTCTTTAAAGGACCATTATCACAGACATATACAGCAGCATCAATGGTAAACTGAAGAGAAGGAGACCTTACGAATGCAACAAAGCCATGTAATCTTACCTCACTGCTGCTATTCATAAACGGAAAATGAGATTATCATCAGGAATCAAACATGTTGCAGTTTTACATGTAGAGGCTGTCATTGGTTTTCTGTTCAGGAAGCACCAACATACGAACGATCTGTATCTGATTTACAACTCCTGTTTACTGAATCTAAGCCTTTCTATTTAAATGTCATGAAATCATTTCACAGAGACAGAAAGTGCCACAGTTTATTGTAAATGCTGCATATTGTTTTATTTTTTCCATCTAAAAAAAGGGCTCGGTTCCATATTTAAATGCTCTTATTGACAAATATGGAAATTAATTTAACTCAAAGACAAATAAAGATCAAATAATTAGGGCTGCAATTAAGGATTATTTTGACTGGTGGAAAAAAACTTTCTTGATTAGTTGATTTAATTACTTCTAAATGTTAGAAATAGCAATGTCTTTAAGTTACTGTTTACTGTCACATAAAGTAAAAAAGAGCAAATGCTATTAAACTGACTAATTGAAAATACCAATCTCAGTTTTAAGGAGAAAGTGCAAATACATACAGCTTCCTACTGTATGTCCCTGCCTACCCACACAGCCGTTTTCCATTGCTGTGGCTGATTAAATCCTGACTCAGGCTGGAGTTAGAAATTTTATGCCACATATAGTCACCCACCATGTGAAATGTAATTTCTCCCATGCAAAAAGAAACAACAAAGCTAAAGTCAAGGTCAGTCAGATGCCACAACCACATCCACTCAGTCTTGGGAAGAGGTCTAACATGCAAAATAATTGAAAACTCCAGTGTGAGTGGAAGGAGTGTGCGCAATGCCCTTAAACTGCATTCACATTATGGACTTAATGTGGTTAATGTGTTTCATATGAATTCTTATTCATGTCAGATAAACATGTTTAGGATTTTAATTATTAAGAAAAAAAATTAAAACAAGCAGAGTAACAACAACAAAAATCTGCTAATAAATTTAAACTAGTTCAGTGTGCAAACTAATGTTGGTGACATGAGCCTAAGATTATCAAATCCAGAACAGGTACATGTACTGAGCAAGAAGGAGAAAAAAAAAAAAACTAGTTTAGCCATTTGGTGATGAAGCACAGATGAGTACTACTGCGCTACTGAGAAAACAATGGACAATGTTGAAAGCAGCAGAAATTACAAACAAATAGAGTTAGCATTACAAGGGATGAGTTGAAATTCACCCAGTAAGGGTATGGAGATAGAAGAAACAACAACAGCTCCCTCTTCTGGGGTTTTAATGAGTTTTAGTGGCTGTCTGCCAGTCTGCCACACGTAGGTTGTACCTCCCTGGACAGATGTGCCATTTTCTTATTTTAGGAATCTCGAGTGAATTCAACAAAACAAAGGGCCTGCATGGGAACAGCAAAGACGATAGGCAGAGCGAGCCTGTGTGTGTGTGTGTGTGTGTGTCTAGGCCATGTCGCCACCATTATGGGGTACAGGCAGTGTCCAGTTTCAAGCAAAACACTTGGTAGGGAGAGGGACAATAACAGGGGCTCAGGTAACTATGGCCACTTTAGTTTGACAGGTAGATAGGAACCAATGAAATGTGGAACTGGCTTTTGTTTTTTTATCTTTCAAGTTTAGTTTCATGTTCATTACAGAAGCAGGCGGATCCAGCCCTGTGCATCTGCACCAAACACAGTCATTCTATTCTCTGTTTCCCTGCGGACCACATTTTAGGGCATTTAAAACATTTTTTTAAAGAAGCTTTACTGAATTTATTTGCTTTTCCACCCTCTACAGAGAATGATAGTTAATTCAGACCTTTAATGCACCGTCAACACTTGAAGTCATATGTTAATTCATTTAACTTTAAATGCTTGAAACATTTTTTCTCTACTTATCAGAACATTTGGCTCCACACAAAACCTAACAGCCAACCACTTAAGTCTGAGGGAAACTTCTGTCTAGAGTCAACAAAATGAACCCAGGTCACATTCTTGACAACAACAAGCTGTTTCACATGTAGCCACAGTGTAATCCACAAAATTTGTTTTTAACAAACTCCCTTTACACACTACTCCAGAGTAAATGGGCCAAGGTCAGTGTTCATACAAACAAATGCACACATACACAGACCCCTGGTAGTTTCGACTGTATGTCACCCAAAAACTATCAATCAGTTCTAAAGAGGGTTAGCTTAAAATTGTGGTTGTTAACTGGAATTCCCCTGAAACACAGGCTAACTTTGCCAAACACACCCCTCACTCCTACACTGCTGCGTCCTCTCTCTCCTCTTCCTCCCTTCACCCCTGCTGGACTGACTTAAAACTCTCCACAGGAGTGTGTGTGTGCATGTGTGCAGCTGCATGTGTGTTTGTGTGTGTTTAGGATGGCCTGTCTCTTTGATGCTGAGCTAGGCAGGGAGGCCTATTCGTTTATTACAGCCACTGGACTATGAAGCCCATTTCCTCCTCAATAAGCTCCTATAAATCAGAAAACTCCTCCTCAAGCATGTGCTTATCTGATCTCGGCCTCTCTCCCTCAACACACACTGAAAGACACCAAAACCACAAAAGGAATCTGCATATGACATAGGCCTAAAGCATGAAGGGCACAGCTTATTGACAGATGTGTATAAAGGGGCACATTAAATTATTTACTGTGAAATGCTTCTGTACATCATTCAGACCTCGAGATGTTACAGATACCCATCCACACAACATAAAAAAGAGGCATAATAGAAAATTGTGTTGCCCATTCAATTTCCTGTGAAGAATATTGTGATGTGTGAAGTCTAGGCCCACACCTACGACACATGAGGGCGTAGGCAAGGTTTGGACAGGTGCTGCCAACAGCTGCAGGCTGGTCTTATTGTAAAGTCAAGCACTTGTAAACAGGATCTCTTTATGGAAGGGATAGGGGTTTTATAATGCATGAAGGAATGTCCAAAATATTGATTTAATGTTTTATCATCAGTGGTACCTTTAACAAAAAAAAAACAAAACAAAAAACAACAACAACAAAGAATAAACACAATCAACTTCTGCACAGACAAAATATTGTAAATATTGTGTCCCTTCATCAGGCATTTCACACAGCAGATGATAACAGGTCTGTGTATAGGTACATTTACCAAGCAATTAGCAGTCTATGACTAACCTGTAAAAGACTACTCCTTCCACTGTAATTAATTTCAGCCATGTTAATGTTGGGCCTCGAACATGAGTTAAGCTATCAGTTAGTCCACCACCTTGGCCAAAACGGAAACATCTTAAAACTATTGTTTTATAAATCCTTCGACTGTTCCTCTGTTGTTTTTTGTAACTGGATACAATGTTTGCCACAAAACCTTAGTGTAGTAGTTAGTGTTCATGGTTCCAAGATGACATCTTAATGACTTTTCTAGTTTTTATAAAAATATCTTGACATTTATCAGGACATTTTAATGGTCCACAGGGTAAATATTTTAATGTTTTTGACCCCATTTATATTTAGTTTTGTGTCTTCATGTCCACTACTGCCTTTACTCAAATCACTTGCCAAAATCCATCAAATGGGCACATTTAATCACAAATTCATTTTCATGTAAATGACTATGTGCCCTGATGTGACCCAACAAAGACATTACAGGAAAATACATCATTAATGCTGGACACGGCAGCTGTTTTGATAAAAGAGCATGATGGCCCATGCACTGGATATTCTCATGCTAGAGTCAATTATCAAATGTTAGCACTCTAATGCTTACAGAAACTAAGGTAGAAACTATTTTTCACTAAACATCTGCATTCCTCTCTGTTCTTCTTCTTGCGAACTTGTAAAACATCAAAATAAAGTGCGATCAATTGCGCTTTGAGCACAATTCCTGAGAATCAGAACTCTGAGCTTGAAATCCCAAGTACAGGTGACTGAAGTTGGTGTACTCCACATTGAGAAATGATACCTGTTACCGTTGACACTGAAAGAAAGTTATTTTGCTGACGTGAAGCATTTTGTCTGTAGCATCACTAAACTGCTAGCAAAGCTGTAGAGTCATGTTATCATATATTTAAGGATGGGTGATATAAGTCAAATCAGTATCGAGCTGTCGAGTTTAAAGGTTCCTTTTTACTCTATAAATTCTAAGAGAGATGTGAACATAAGTTTACATGCATTGTGATGCTTTAGTAAAAGTAAAAAAAACAAAACAAACAAACAGTAAGAAAACAGTAAAAAAAGATTTCCATTAACATCTTCTCTTTTATCATGATCTAATGCATTCTCTACCCTTTAACCTGAACCTAATTCTAACCTTAACGTGCCTTAACCCTCAAAAAGTCTTTTAATGGATAGTGTGAACATGAGTGCTGGCTCACTATAGTGTGATATAGAGTACTATAAACCATAAATTGGTTCTCACAATGAATAGCTGTACATGTGCATGTACACTCATACACACATGCATATACAGTAGATATATATAACCAGGCGACAAAGCCATAGCCATAACAACATATGTACTGGCCTGGCACCAGCTCCTTGAAATAGGAGCCCCTGGCATCTTTTCCTTCACAGAGACTCTGCCTCGGCAGTTACTGCAGTAGTGCAAAACCTACATCTGATTCACTGTAACTCGAGCTTTACAATGACCTATAGCCTGGATCAGTGTTCTCCTACTGCTGAAAAATCACCCCCATTTCTTAGAAATGTCAAGATACCCCCATTCAAAGTTGATACATCACACTTTCAATAAGAACAAGGGGTTAAATTACAACATGCAATGGGACTCTAGGACTGAGAGATGGAGTGCTGTCTAAATAGAAAACAAAATAATCCACTGCATGGAGACACTGCATGTTTTACAATAATCATTTTTTGTTTTGTTTCTACAAAAAACACTGGGATAATTAAACACAATTCTCAGACATGACCACAGCAGGAGATGGTTATGTTTTATTTATCATTAGTGCAATTGTGTAGTAGAAAACCTACGCCTATGAATAGATAGCCAGGTGGTTGGTTGGCTGTTTTTGTGTTTCTTGATAGGAATGTGAAATGCTGAATAAGTTGAGTGCACTTTCCCCTATTATTAATTATCTTTTAAAACATCCTTCCCCATTGTCACTAAACAAATACCATCTTTACAAGCCAAAAATGCACTGCACAGAGATTGGCTTAGTGACTATATAAAGCTGGTCATGTATAGATTAAAGCACGTGATGGAAGACATGAAGACTCAACAATATTACTGCTGCCACACTGTGTCTAATCATTGACATTTACTAGTAGCTAATTAGGGATTATTGTCATACACCCACACACACACCCACCCACACGCACACACACACACACACACACCCACAGCCACACACACACAAACAAACACCAACACAGTCACACAAACGTGGTAAGGGACACAGAGTTAACTACACTTTTTTACACGAGTAAGGAACAGTACGTGTAGATGGAAACAGATGTACACAGTTTGCTAGTTCTGCTTTTTTGAAACACACTGTCAGAGACACCCATCTAAGTGAAAACCCTCTGAAAAGAGCAAAACAGGGTGTGGCATACATTAGCTGGGCATAGAGCCAACAATCCTCTGTGTGTATGTGAGTTACTGCCAGTTACACTAGATACACAGAAATACACAGATGAACAGACCATGTTTTTATCTGCATGTCTCTCCATATTTTCTTTCTCCTTTGTCATTTACTGCCTCTAATGCACTAAGAGCGGATGAGATATGTTTCATTCTGTAATTGGATAAATAAGTTGACACCGACCTGCTGACACATAGCCTCTCTCTCACATACAATTTTCTCAGTGTATGATTGATTGCAGGTGAAGACTGAAGGTTTCAGCCTCCTTTTCCTCACTCTACCTTTGAGTAAAGCAGATCATATCACAGAAAACACAAGTAACAAACAGCCTCCCTCCTCTGTGTTGCTCTTTAGCCTAGATATCCATCTACACACCACAGCGCACACAAGAACAAACTCACACACTCAGGGACAAGACTTACACCCGTGCACACAAAATTGGAAATTAGATCTTACATGTAAACAGAGACGAGAACAGGGAAGAAACAAACATTTCCACTTAGATGTAAGTTAGCACAGGAAAAGTCCAGATAAATGCAGATTTTAATTTTTACAGCATCTAATATTTTATCACCATCTGGATCAAACTGTACGTTTGAACTATACACCCGCTGGCACATAAATCTATGGATCTGAAAACAATACTGTCAATTAAAAACATCTGTTCTGATCTGTTCTTCTGAAATGATAAATACCCAACAATGTTTGAAAGAAGCTGTAGTTTAAGATATTACCAAATTCCTCAAAGAATACATTATACAACAAAAATATTTTAAATGAAAATATAATATTGTGTCTTGTCTGGCTTCCATTTTTATTTGTATTTTGAAAGAGTGTTACAAATCTTAGAATGACCTTTTTTCTTCCATATGCTACAACAGTGCTGCATCACACACACAAACTGGAGGCAGCGGTATGTTTGTGCTGAATAAACTGACTCCACGCCTGTGGAAAATTTGCTGAGCTCTATAAAATGTGTCAATATTCTTTACCAATCTCCACTTCTCCTTTCACTTTTCTAATAATCAAATAGCAGTATGCACCACTGTTGTTCATGAAAGTGTGTCAACCTCCAGTATTTAATCTAACTGGATAACCTTTGAACTTGAAGGTAAACGTGTCATGAGAAAGGCGAGCCAGACCACACACTGCAACACGTTAATGGGTCACATGCAGGGATGGGTAAAGGAATGAAAGGACTGCTGTCTTCACATACTGTGTGTATGTGTTTACAGTATATAGGAAAAGAGCTGCAGGGTAGAGGACCGGCTCTTTATTGAGTTAATTTGTATGTGCTTGTCAGGTTGATGCATACAAGTTCTGATTTCTTCTCATTTCACACCCACAAAGACGGGGTTAACCCCTTGAGCGACAGAGATGAGGGGAAATGATCGTCTGCTCTCTATTATAGTAGCAGGTGATGGGAACAGTGAGTCAAAACACATTTCCACGCTTCACAGATAGTTGCAGTAAAATACAGAGCAGTGACGTAGGAGTGAGGCATCCTCTCCATTCAGCATGTAAACATGTTTTGCTTTAACAAATTTATTATGCACTATTTTTTTTACTCTGGGGGAAGTAATTGTTTGTGGAGTATCTCCTGTGTCTCCACAGTGATGCACCTTTCCGTATAGGAACAATACTCACAGTTATATTTATATTTTAATGCCTGCAGTCACGGTTCCTGGTTTCAGTTAAAATACAGGCACCATTATGTTTTGATACACTTTTTTGAATTTACCCTGTGACTTGATTCACTGCAATAATCCCCTGGGACTATCGTTATATCTGCGTTTTTCCCCAGAACTGAATCTACACTTGAATCAAACAAGCACTTTGACAAACAGTTAAAGAAGACAGGAACAACAAATACAGTCTTGTCTCTTCTTTTAAGCCCAACTGCACTAGATAAGCCAGTAAGTTTAACACAAAATGGTCTGAATTACAAGTAAAGGCTGAGAGCCATGAGTCTACTAAACTGAAATTTTGTGATTAAAGTTTTAAGATGCTAACCATTTAACTGCATCATCCCCAGTTCAAGTCTGTCACTACTTTATTTGACATAATAACAGCGAAGAGAAGACCCAAAATTAAGTCAGACACATAAAAACAAAGAGCATGAATCAAAATGTTACAAAACAAATTGCCCAGCTTAAGGTAATATTCTAAAAAGTAGATTCTCATATGTACTCTCAATAATGGAGACATATCTAAAATAAAAACATGATAATGAGGGTGAAGAAGAAAGAGGTAGTGATGGACTTTCCCTGAATTTATGTTGCTGTATGCCATAATGAGCAGAGGGAATACACGGGATCTCACTGCTTGAAGCTACTCATTTGGCCTTGTGTCTGCGTAGCTTTATGTATATGAGAGTGTGTGAGTAAATGTACTTACTGTCAGATGTTTAAGTTTCTGCTTTAAAGTACCTGTGTGCATGACTGCCTCGACGAATGCCGGCAGATATGAATGAATATAAAGGCTTGAGTGACAGACAGCAGGGCAGAGAGAGAGAGTATGTGCAGTAATGGGGTCTCTCCTACTCCTCATCTCTCTCATTGGATAAACACTATCCATCCATATGATGCAGTGTTGTAGTAAACAAAAGGAAGTGGTTTAAGGAAAGATGTATCTGAGCTCTGTGTAAGAACTGGAGTAAATGAAGATTGTGAGAGTGTGTAGATGGAAAAGCAAACATCAGAGGATGCTTTTCTCTCCATTTCTGTTACTAATCAAAAGTCTCCTCTGACCATCTCCACATTTCACACATTCTCTTTTATCCCTTTCATCCTTCAAGGAGTGGGGAACCTGCTCCTCCAGCCACCTTTCACCTCAGTGTGAGGGTGTTTGTGTGTTCCTTAGTGGTGAGTGCAGTGGTGATAATGGCCGTAAAGCAGCACAAGTTAGCCACGAGTGCTTCTTTCTGTCCACCTGCCCTCTGGAGACACACGCACACACACACAAACACAGGCAATAAGTGCCATAAACCACATGGACATAAACACGCTTGAGCACCCTTTTTAATCACAGCTGAGCTTGATTATAAACACCTTGGCCGTAACCTCCGCAGACACTGACGGACACACACACCCACACTTCCATACACACCTCCAACCCCAGCAGCTCCCATGAGAGCAATGCAAGGGGCCTCTTTCCCAATTACACCTCAAAGGAGGGGGTAGCTATGTGTGTCACCATGCATGTGAATGTGTGTTAGCTGAAGGTGGTCATAAAGCCACAGAGATTTGGCTGATGGAGAGCATTATAAAAGGCCTATCAGCTGATCAAATTGCCTCACACAGCCTCCGGGCAGGACAAAAGATCTCCCTGCCACTTCAACATTTAGCTAAAGGCCTTTTACTTATACCCCTCCCCCTTTACTCTCTCACCAACTTGCCATCCTTTCTCTTTTCCTTATCCACTATTTGCCACTTTTAACCTTGACTTGCTCTGGAAAAGTTAACTGAAATGCCCTTTCTGACACTCAGTTATATATTCACAGCTACCGTACAATTAGTCTTTTTATGTTGTACCCACTGTAGAGCCACAGAGAGAACCAGCAAAGCATTTTTTAGTGGTCTGATAATCAACACAAGTAACAGGCATGCCTGCATGATCTGGAGTCCTTTTTTTCCTGATTGAGAAATGACAGAGTCAGAAGTGGGGAGAAAAGAGAGAGAAAAGCAGGATGTGTGTTGGGGGGAAGGTCTCCATCAGGCAAGCATCATCTCTGATTAATTTACCACAGCGTGGTATGAGGATGTGACACCAACCATGAAGAGACAGCTCTAATAAAAA